>VYZU01006939.1:0-11990 GCA_013401355.1 Ceyx cyanopectus | reverse complement strand
TGATCTCTCAGGCACATTAGGGGAAGCATGAGTTGTATAAGGTATAGCTAAAATATAATGGACTCTAGGTGCTACACAATCATAATGTGTTTACTTGCAAAGCAGAAGGTAATAACTTTGAGGAAAAGCCCTAATGAAATGTCTTTATTTCTCCTTTGTAAAATGACTTTGGTAGATATAATCATCTTGTTGAAGGACATTAGTCATGGTTGGTCATTCTATTGTTATTGACTCAATGTATTCACAGTGGCTTGTATATGAAATCCACTGTGTATCTCTGCTAATCAAATACCCTGTCATATGTGAACTAAAAGTTGATAGTTGATTATGGTTTTTGATAAGCCAATGTCCTAAAGTGTTAATGTGCTAAATTAATGTTTAACATTATGGAGGCTAGATATTTAACTCTGTATTCAGAAACAAGTATTCCCATGAATTCTTCAAAGCAGGCCATCTTTTGAGATTTGTATTTGTGTTCAGGTTCAGATATATTGTTTCTTCTTCTTCAGACTCATAAATACTGTTGCCAAACCATATTATTTCTTCCTATAGATCCCATTATATGTTGTAAAGGGTAATTGAATGTTCTGAAGTGTTCATATATTGCTAGAGATTACCTTGCATATAAACATTCTGCAGACACCAAACTATTTTGTATTTGTTAGTTCCTTTACTGTGGCCATAAGCCACTAGACAAGAAAAGGTGTATGCACACAAGCTGTGCAACTTCAATAACACTATCTACAAGGTATTGTCATGTTTCATAAAATCAAAGGGTTAAAAGTAAATTTTTTTTGATGGTAGTTTATTTTAATTCATTTTGCTTTACAGATATGGTCAGGATGATTCAGTGATTACAATGATTTTGGTAGTATTATCATTTATTTTTGGTTCTTTTCTATTATATCTTGCAGCTCAAGGGGGACTTTTTACATGTTTGTCAAATGTGAGGCAGAATTTGATGCTCATCTTATTACTCCGAATGGAGAGTTTTTAAGGGAGAACTATCAAAAAACAAAACAAAGCAAAACCAAACACAAATCCTACCCTGAGCTCCTTCTGAGCTTCAGCTAAACCTACAGTCACAACCACATTTCCACCCCCAAGTTCTTTGACTAGCTCCCTAAGGATATCATTAAAAGTACTTTATGCTATGTATAGAAAAGTGAAGAAGCATAAGATGTAGTCTGCAGTAGGCTATATACTTTCTTTATATGATAAACCAACTCCAATTGCATGTTATGTGACATGCTTGGGGGAAAACATCGGCAGTTGCACAAAGAATGAAAATAATTTATAAATACATTGTTTTAAGAGTAGATAGAAAGTAGATGGCAAGTTTTTCTGCACAGGCTTTTTTTAAATTTTTTTTTTTTTTCTCCTGAAAACTCTTTGACTTCTTTCATTAAGATATATTCTGTAGAAGGTAATGACTAAGTCACAGATCTAATTAATGGAACAGACTGATTGCTGATGACAAGTCAACAAGTGCTGATACCACAGAGGAATTTGTCAGCATGCAGATGTCAAAACCATGTTAGGCAGTAGTAGTTTTGGTCTTTTCAGATACTACAGCTTTGTAAAAGAATTACAATAATTTAAAGTTAGAGAAAGACATTCTGTTGTTATACATTAGCTCTAGGTCTTAAAGACATTTTTGGAAAACATGCTGGCCCTCTTAAAGTCAATGTATATCTATATCACAATTAACTATACATTGATTATGAAAAAAAATTAAAACCAGGTCAGTCATTGTATAAATATTCATGACAATATAACTAGGAATAGGAAAAGTTAACTAGTGGTATAACTACTGTTATAATTCTCTAAAACTTATAAGTGGTATTTTCTTCAGAAGAAAAACCAACAGTGCTAAGGTCACTGATCTTATTAGATAAAAAATTATTTTGTAATAGTACTTGATTAATGTCTTGATTTTCATGCCAAGATTGTAAAATAGATTGCAATTAATTCAGTATTACTTTAGCCTTCTAGAATGTAAAAACGTTAACCTAAATCAGTTGTTTAGGCTGTCGAATCAACACAGAAAGATCCCAGGGGTGGCATCTGTGAGATGATGTTAGAATCTTTCCTTATTATAGAATGAATGCCAGGTGTGTCCAAGTCAGACCTGCTACTGGCTAAGGCTGAGCCCTTAAGCAATGGTGGTAGCACCTCTGTGATAGCATAGTTTTCATGGGTAGGGTGGCAATACACTGGAACAGGTTGCTCATAGAGGTGGTAGATGCTCAATTACTGGAAACACTCAAGGTCAAGTTGGATGGGGCCCTGATCCAGTTATTATCCTTGCTTATTGAAGGAGTGTTGAACTATTTAGCCTTAAAAGTCCTTTTCACCTCAAACAATTTTATCTTCCCACAATTCAATCCATGTTTCAATATTTTAATAATTAATTCAATCTTGAAATCTGGAAGATTAGAGGAAGACTTATATTTGTAGGGTAACTAGATATTACTACTGCTAAAATCTCAACCCAGCATGACCTGGACAGGCTGTAAAGCTGTAAATTTAATGCAGTTTAAGAGCAAGTGTAAGGTGCTGCATCTGGGGAATAACAACCCTATGTATCAGTACAGGCTGGGGGCTGATCTGTTGGACAGAAGCTCTGGGGAAAAAGACCTGGGGGTCCTGGTGGACAGGGGGTGACCATGAGCCAACCCTTGCAGCCAAGCAGGCCAATGGATCCTGGGATGCATTGTGAGAAGTGTGGCCAGCAGGTCGAGGGAGGTTCTTCTCCCCCTCTACAAAGCCTTTGGCATATAATTAAGTGTCTTGTTTGAGCAAATACTTGTCTAGGGGACTATCCCTTTTGTTATTTTCTGTGGAAAACAGGAGACTACGTGCTTCTTGCCACAATGTAATTGAACATGAACTTAAATGGACAGCTTTAGGATGGACTTGTTTAGATTACTAATTAGAATGTATTTTGCCCAGGGACAGAGAACTACAGTACACATACTTTGCAACCCCTTCAAACACTGATATTTAATTTCTGTAAATGGCATGCATGGAATAATTAAGACATAAATTCAGTTGAACTACAGAGTAAAGTCTGAGCCTGTAAAGCTAGAGAAAAATTGTACAGACTAACATTATCACTATAAAGAATGTCGTTAACTGAACTGCATAATTAAAAGTTGAAATACTGCTTGATTTTAAAGTTTAAGAAAAGGATCTGCTTATTTACATGATGTTTTACAGCAAGATGACCATGTATTACCACTAATGTCCACTTGTTACTTTTACAACAATAATTTCAGTATTATATGATCTTTAAAATTGCAAGAAAAGAAATTGTAAACCATAAATTATAAACTATAATGCTACACAGAGTTCATTAATGTGTAATTGAATGACCAATTAAGACAAAATATAGCTAAGATTTTTGGGAGGTTAAAAAGAAGTACTATATTTATTTATAGCTTAAAATAAGTTTTGCAAGCCTTATGTTATTTTAAGGGGAAGGTTTATCTTTAATTAGCTGATGTTCTATAACATAGTACTAACTTGAGAAAGATAATTTAAAATCTGCATTTTCATTTAAATAACCAATTACATTCAATTCACAAGATTTACTTAGCCATGGATATTTTTTAATTCTGCTTAAAATCATATTTAAGAAAAAGATTAATCTTTGGTTTGTTTGTTTTTTGCCATGGAAGAAAATTTGTGACAGTGAATTAAGAGCATGGTTTATTTTTATGTTTTTAAATAGTAGCATTTATGCTGATTTCATATAGTTTTTCTATTAAGGGTGATTTTTTACATTTTCAACCAGTTACAGTGGAGTGAATGAGAGCAATATAGAAGCAGAAACATCATTTATTTAAATCCATATGGCCTACTTAATTCCATTAGTCTTCAAAATTTAAAAGGAATGAATGTGTAAACTGTTTTAACCACAGAAAATAGTTAATAAATAAATAAAAACATGCATATACTTAAAACAATGTAAAATATAAATTGTCCATTTCAGTCTCCTTTCTGTTACTTTATGTCTTAGAAGATGAGAATCAAAATATTACGTGCAGGATTGCACTGTTATATCACATTATATCAATAAAGTATGACTGTACAGTAAAAAAGGCTATTCAAACCTGATATGTTTTACATGTCCTGAAAATCCTGGACAAAGGTTGATCCAGGCCAAATAAATAAACAGCAGATGTCTGCTCAGGCATCTGGGACATGCAAAGTCCACTGTGCAGCTACAGATCCTCTATAGCACATGTCCTGTAAGTATGATATGTACACACCATTTGCATACATCACACACAGGAATCCTATGACGAGTTATGCCAAGCTGCTCCCAGGATGATTTAGGGAATGCTAGAACCCAGCAACCACTGAACATTTTATTATTTAAAATCACAATAAAGGTGACTCACTTTAACTCAGATGTTGTGAAGAAGACCCCAAATCACCTTGATTTATCCAGCACTGCTTCTTGCACAATATCTTCCTTGCTGTCTGTGACTGGCTAAAGGACTCAGCAGCTGTGATGGAAGTGATTTCAGCATGCAGGTCTTTAGTGCCATTTGCAATGATACATGGCTTCCCTATATATCACTTTTCTGATTTTCATCCTTACATGCTCTTTATTATCCCAAAATTTCTATAAACTATTTTGTGACACTTTTTATAGTGATCAGTTTTGATCTTTATTCTAGTGTTTATCCTTAAACAGGAGATACAGGAGAGAAAATCTCTCTATTCACCTTCCTTTGTTGCACTGTATTTGACATTGGAGTAGACTGCTACAACTTCAGTATAAAACCTGTTAAAAATGGAGAAATCCTGCTGAAAACAGGAATTTAAAGATTCAGAATCTCAGTATTNCATATTTAAACAGACTGGACTTTAATTATACCCATTTATAAACCAGGAAATCGGTAGTTTTATAATAAATATTAATCTTCTATCAATTACCTACTTAGTAGAAGCATTCAGGTTTTATTATTATTTTTTCTTAATGGGAAAACAAAGTTAAATTGGGTTTTTAATTAGTTATTCATCATCAATATGGACAAGGTCAATAGAAACATGGAGAGATTTACATAGTCTGTTTAAATATGAATGAAAGGTTTTATGTGGAGGTTTTATTGACTAATGCAGACATGTAATCCAAAATGTATTTTTAGAATTAAAATAATTTAAAAAAAAGTTGATTTCACAATCTTTGTTTTTTCATAACAGTGGGCCTTGTGAGATGACAGGCTTCAAAATGTCTTAGAATTTGATCTGAGCATGATCTGGAGCTTCCAGTCTACAGAAAAATTACATTAAAAAGTCTTTTTATTTCTTCTATTTAGGTTTTTTTCTCTGTGTGGACAGGTTTCTGCAGGTTTTCTGCATTTTCATTGTCTTCAGAAAGCAGCCTAGAGCTAGTTCCCTAGGGTTCCACCCAAGCCTTGCACTGACTTTAGTGTCAGTGGCAGAGAAAATGCTGCTTAATACAGAACTGACACAAAAGGAAATTTCTGTATCAGTTTCAATGTGATAGGACTTTAACAAATCAGAAGTAAAAGTTTAGGGTTTGTTTTAGGTTATTTTTAATTTTTTAGAAAATGAATGCATAAGTATTAGTAAAATAAAAGAGAAATAACTGCTTATTGTGAGAAATAACTGTCCTTTCAAAAGACACTTGGACCATAAATTCTGTCCTCTGTCAAATATTCAGTGTTTTAATGCCTCCTTAAGAGGCTTCTGAATCATCAGTTTGCCTATTTTCTGTCCTTAGGTACTGGGAAAGAATCAGGCACGTTGACTTTAATGTAACTTCAGTCTTTTTATTGGCTAAAGCTTGATCTAGTCAAACCTGTAGTTCTGTAGCTGAGAAAGATCCTCCAATTTCTCTGTTTTTAAGACAGTAAGTAGCTAAGACTTTCTTTTTACACCTGATTTTTTTTTTTTAAGTATCTGAGATACTTTAAAAGAACTTAGAAAGACAAATCAGAGGAAATGCTCTAGCAAATATTACTACCTTAATGTGGAGGTTTATATTACATTTGGCAGTATTTATTGTATATAAAATTTTGCAGCTTAGCAGGTATGTATTTTATACACTGAGCTGAGATTCTGCTGTCAATTGATGTGAATTTGTACTAAGACAGCAATAAAAGTAACAGATTTCTGTTTACATGTGTTGCTATACAATATTTAAAGTGTAAAGATTTTCAAAGGTTGTTAATAGATGGAAGTGTTTATGCTAGAGGAGATGGAAAAATGGAATAAGGAGTAGGAGGCATATGGTAACTCAGATGAGAAACATTTCATGCTGGGAGAGACATTTCTCTTCTACAGCATGTTGAATAATCTGGTGTGGGTGTTTTTCTTTGTTTATATGATGTCCTAAGAGTGACAAAATTCCTGTGAGGAAATTAGTACTTTAATGAATTTTAGACAGTCTTGCCTGAGAGAAATATGTATCTACTTATAAAATATGAAAGAACAGCCCCAAATCATGATGGTTTCATTTTTAATGTTCTTTAATGTGTTTATTGTATTAACATGTTAAATAACTAAGTCAAGATAAGGAGCTTCTGCTTACATATGTAGAGCTTTATATTTTTAACTTCAGCTGTTGAAAAAGCCTTTATAAACAGATTGAAATGAGTTTTCTGACTATCTCTTGAAGCTGTGTGGATGAGTTTAGGAAAAATGGCGAATTAAGAATAGTACTTAAATGCAAGGACCTGAGTGTTGTGGCCTGTGTCATACAACACCCCCAACTCACACCCTGTCTCTAAGAACAGAATTTACAGAGCTAATTTCAAATTGAAGCATGGTGAGATTGATAGTGACCAGTACTCTTAAATGTTGGGATGTCAAAACCAATCAATACAAAATGTGACTGAGGAAGACTCAACAGATTAACTCTTGACTTTGAGGTTTACTCACAAGTAGTCAACATGGATTCTGTAAGGGGAAGTCATGCTTGACTAATCTGATAGCCTTTTATAATGATATAAGCAGATGGATGGATGAGGGGAGGACAGTGGATGTGGTATTACTTAACTTCAACAAGGTTTTCGATACTGTCTCCCATGGGATCCTCACTGCCAAGCTTAAGAAGTGTGGATTGAGTGATTGTGCAGTGAGGTGGATTGGGAAGTGGCTGAAGGACAGAGCCCAGAGTGTTGTAGTCGGTGGAGCAGAGTCTGGCTGGAGGCCTGTGACTAGTGGAGTCCCCCAAGGGTCAGTGCTGGGTCCATATTCATCAATGGCCTGGACGAAGGGATAGAGTGACCCTCAGCAAGTTTGCTGATGATACCGAACTGGGAGCAGTGACTTGTTGTGGTGTCCATAATATAAAGTCCAGATCCTCCAGTTAACCAGGAAATTGACTTAAATTATCATTTGCCATAGATGTAGACATGTACAAGAATATACACTTCTTTTTTTCCTCAGAAGTGACTGAAAGGATTAATGTAAGGCTACTTCAGATGTACTATATTTAAACTGGTTGTCTTGAGATAAAAGATGCTCTATCCCTTTGTCATATTATCTTACACTCCAAAAGATCCCCATGAAATATATTAACATGGGTCTTTTACTTGCTTAGATTCAGGGATATGCAATAAAAGCACAAAATCTGTTCATTTCTATAAGAACTTCTTTTTTATGAACTTAAAAATGTTAAAATAGATAGGTAAATGACAAGTCTAGAGATATATCCTCCAGCAACAGACCAGTGATTGATTGACGTGTTATATATTAGCTAAAAATAATTATGGTCCTCACATTTGTCCTCCTACAGAATAGTTGTTAATCTAGCTGTGTTCCAACCTAGCTTCCTCTCAGAGAAATATTCCAGAATTGTTTGGAAGTTAAGAAACAATTTTCTCTTCTGTTCTTATTAGTAGCAGAATATCACCTTTCCCCATTTAACAGCAGAAGAATATTTTTCTCTCATACAGACAATGCTTTTTAAAGGATAGACTACATATCTAAAATAAGGCAGAATCAAAGACATACTATATTTAGTTAGTAAGAAAACCTATATAATTTTTCAACTCGATTTATGTAAGAAACTGCATGCTGCAAAATGATTATTTTTTTTTCCTAACAGTATCTATATGGAAAATATAGTTCCAAATTCTATTTAAAACTACAATGTCCAGGGATGTTACTTTGTTTATCAGAAACATTTTCTGTCACTGCTTGAAGTTTGAATCCCTAGTGAGCAGCTTTCTGGCTCTGTAGTGAATATACTGCAACTGTATGGAATAATACCAGGACACTACTGATATTTTGTTGATAAGATTTGCATTAAAATATATTCACAGACAGCCTGTCTTACAAATATATATTACTGTAGAAACGTTATCAATTTCAGACACACTCAGCCTTTATAATGCATAAAACTTACAGAAACATCAAGAATAGTTATCCAAAAAGATGGAGAGAAAGAAGCTAAAGCATTTTATAACAGTTCAGTTCCCTGTTGTGTCAAGATGGGGAAAAGAATCAAAAACACAGTAATAAATTCTTGTTTTATTCATCTGCATTTATTTCTCTGCAAATGTCTTATGCAAATGTAGACCATTAACATGCTCTTTCTAAACAGCCCAGCTCATATATCTAGGTGTTTTGTTCTCGTATTTCTATTCCATCTCTTCTGAAAAACTAACTGCAAAATTGTCTTTTCAGGTTTTTTTTTGTTGTTGTTTCTATTTCCTTCAGTCAGTTATCTTGTTTTCTGGATTATGCAAAACACACCAAAAGTTGCAGTTTACCTTTTTTTTTTTTTAAATAAATTCTGGGATGGCACTTAGTTCTACAGAGGAGATATATAACCATAGACAAATGAATTATCTCATAGTCATTTGGCACTGTACATTTGATTACATTGAGGAATTGCCATTTCCTAAGATTCAATAGCAATACTGGCATTTGCCGCTACTGAAATGAGATCTATGTTAATAGACAGTTGACTCTGTTAATAGTCAGGGCACTAATTAAATGAAATTTAGATATTGACAGTTACCAAATGCTACTATAGCATTCTTCAGCTAGTGGCATAAAATGTAGGTGCAGACTGCAGACCATTTCAACCTTTTCTCTGCTTCCTTTTTAGACCAAGTAACAACTAAAGGATGGACAACTTAACTCCTAAACCCTACAGGAATTAGAAGTCTGAGTTTTGTTGCCATGATTCAGTTTCCCTGTGAGCCAGACGAACCTCATATATTGGTATTATTTTCCTTTTTAACTTTCTACTCCATAGTTTTCTGTTTGCATAAAAATCTTCCTGATAGTTTTGGTAAGTGACAAGATGGAGTGGCTACTCCTAGAAGTGCTGTCTATATGAGCTCAATATTTTTTATTTCAATATTACCAGATATTTTACCTGAGTAAATACCTGATATTTTGTGATGCTTCTATAGATTCATCTGAACCACCTAGCTCTGGACTTCCCAGAGCCCAGATATGTTGTAGATCTGCAGTTTAATTTTTCTCACTTTGAACCAGCTCAAGTCTTGAAGTAATACAGCTGTGATGATGCATTTCTGAGCAGAGGTGGAGGTCCAAGAGGAATTGTTAATTATCCCAGGTATAGCACGAGATAGAGGAATGCTATTTTATTCTTTTCCATCTGCATGCTAATTTGATGTATTGCATTGACTTTAAGGATCAGATAGGCATTGGTTTGGAAATCTCTTCAAAGTATGCCAAAACACAGTGAAGATAGAATTATAGAATCATTTAGGTTGGAAATGACCATTAAAATCACTGAATCAAACTGTTCATGGTGTTATTCCTGCCCAGCTGCTCTGTTCTGCACCAGGACTGTTTCTACCTCAGTAAATGGAGTGTGCCTGGGTGCATTGACTGCCACTGAGGACAGCTACAACAGAACTGCTTGCATCAAGATGAAAGGACTCTTGCCTTACAAGACAGGGCTGCTGCAGGCAAGTTCCCTACTGGCGACCAGTCCTGACCTGTGCTCACTGCTGAACTGCACTCAGGAGTTGTTGGCAACTGCTATCTGTCACGGCCCAAAAGCATTCCAGGGGCAATATTGTAATAGGCTCCTTATGTAGAGACATGAGCTGCCATGCCCTGAAATGTTACCTCTGTCTGGTAGATTTGTAGCACAGTCTGTGCTGTCCAGCCTGGCATCCTTTTACCCTTAGCCTGCTGTTGCTCCTCAGCTCCTTGCAGGGAGACAAAAGGGATTTTTTTTTTTCTTGTCTCTGATTTGAAGGCAAGGCATCAAACAAACATGTAACTAACCTTTTGAATACCTCGTTTGTTTTTCTCCCCTAGGCAAAAATCTTCATTTCCTGCATGTATGTACTGCAAATTTATTCTCATAACCACATTATTATTGGTTATTTTCTATGTAAAGAAGTTGGTGAGCCTGTAGTCTTGTTTTGATGTCTTTCATATGTACTCCAGGGGGTTTTAATCCCTAAATTTTTGGTGGTTTTTATTATTTAAACGAAAGTTTTCTATATTTTTAAAATTCAAATGCTATTTCTACAATTTCCAAATGGTTTGCTAAACATGAAAGGGTCTAAGAATGTACCAAAGCATATCTGCTGCTTGCAGGGATTCTGGCATAATAATTCCTCTTTATACATGCTGTGTCCTTGCCATTCTCATAAAAGCAAGGCAACATGGAGACCGGGGCACATCAGAAGAAGGAAGTGGTGTAACCAGCTTGAGTGGGGTTTCAGTCTTTCACCAGTACAAAGTCCCTTGAAATTCTTTTCTCAGCTACACAGACTTCTCTTGGGCACCTCCAAAGGTCACAATTTTAAGTGAGGCTGATATTTGGTTTCAGGGGTTGCAATGCATGCCTTAGAAGTTGTGTGGTTCCAGATCTTGAACCCAAAGAAAATTCTCACATAATGCCAAGAAAGAAAACCTATGTATCTTGATGTAGCTGGTACATAGACAGAGTTGGGCATTACCTGGAGATCTCTATTCAGATACTGCAAGTAAGGGAGCCACAATAGCACAGTGCCAGCCCAAGGTAAAGTGGTATACTCAAACAGGATAATTAGTTTCAGTAAGGTGCCATGTGGCTGATTGCTTTCATTCTGGTACTAGTGAAATCTTCACTGAATCAGGGTCCTAAGGCAGGTGGGGGGTGTTTCTGTACTGATTTCTATTGAACTGTATAGGTGCTCTTAAAAGTGTAATTAACAGCTCCCATGCTGTTCTTCATATGAAAAAAAAGAAAAAAAAAAGGAAATAAAATAAAGGCTTCTTAGAAGGAACTGTCCCTTGCTGTTAATTTGTTTCTTTGTAACATTTTGCTATGTTAATATATTTAACAGATTTTGTGTGTTTAGATGTTGATAGCTTGAGGTTTGATTCATCAGCCCTTCTTCCTTACAGCAAAAGTGATGCCTAATTAACATTCAGTTGCCTTGCAGTAAAGTTGATTGAGATGGTGGATGATATTTTAGCTGATTGTCATGCAGTGAAAATGACAGAAATAGCAACTATCTGGGGCTAACTGGATTTTGAAAGTGTGGTTTCTTCCAAGGCTGGCAACTCTTATCTATATCATGCCTAAAGAGAAGTGCAGTGCCATGTTTCACAGAAGATAAGATTATGTTACAGGAGAGGGGTTATAAATAAGTGCTCTTGGCAATCGCTAGATTTTAAATCTAAGCCTGTGTAGCTCTCAAAGACTGACCTAACCATTTCTTTACAAATTAAATTGCTTAAATGAATTAATGAAAATACAGCTCATTTTCTTAACAAAGCTGATAATGTGATAAAAATATAGGTGGGTGATGCTTTTTTAATGGTTTTGGTGACTGAGTAGTATGATTAAAATATTACACTTCCAAAATACACATATTAGATTCTTTGTGTCCTGCTTCCAGCTGGGGAGCCCATATGTGTGAACAATAAGGAATATTTTTTAATGGAAAATGTTTACATGGAATCTTTTTACATGTCAAGCTAAGACATTTTCATGTATTTCACAAATATATATATTTTTT
>VYZU01006937.1:0-14293 GCA_013401355.1 Ceyx cyanopectus | reverse complement strand
TCCTCTCTATCCCTTCCAAACCTCACTTTTTTCCTCAGACCAAGTATACTAAGTCTTTACAATGCAAAGTTCCCATGTTCCATTTCAAAGCAGCTGTTTTTCAGCCCTACAAATTAAGAAAGGGCCCCCAGGTGCAGATGAAAAGTGGCTGCAGGTGCTGGGTGGGATGATTCTCACTGGAGAACATGGCTGCAAGGTAAGTCCCTGGCTCTTTTTCCTTTCTGAACCTTGTTTTTGCTGTGAATATTTCAGCAAGGAGGAAGTTGTGAACTTGCTGGTTGGTTTTCTCTGGCTTTCTTTTGTGGAGCTGCTTAGCAGCTGATTTTTGGGACTGTGGTGAGGCCGAGGGAGCTGCTCTGTTCAGGGTCATGCCAGGTCTGTGCTTGTGATTTGTGGAGAGATCGTTGGTTCCTGTTGAGGGTGGCTATGGGCAGCCTGCCACAGCCCTGGGGCCCAGCAAAAGAAGCCTGGCACCCAGGACCTGCTCTGCTGCTGCACTGGGGTGAGCCTGGTCATGCTGGTGTGACCCCAGCACTTGTGTGTGCAGTGCTGGAGCCCCGAGTGCCACCTCCTGCCCCAAAGGGGTTATTGCCTGTGGCTGTTTTAATTCTTGTGCTTCTGGCTACAAAGTGACTAGTAACTCAGGAGTCTTCAAGCCCATACAGGTGCATTAGCTGGTTTTGCTGTATTTGTGTGAATATTAAATTACTGAGGTTTTCCCTTACAAAGCCCTGTTTGTGTCAGGCTTTGGGGAGGGAACAGCATGATGTAGCAAAGGCTGGGGGTGGCTGCTGTGTTTCCTGGGCTGGGAGTGGTGTCAGGATGGGGTTGGATCTGTGGCTGGGACCTTGCTTTGAGCTGGGCCACCTCCTTATCATGTGGTTGCTGTGTGCACCATGGACGTTGTGGAAGGACGTGGTATCTGTCCTAAACCTAAAGCCACTTGGAAGTGGGAAAGAGAGGAATCCTCAACCCAGGCTTTCCTCCATGTGTCTGGGGGGACATGGAGAGGAGCCCTGAGTTGGAGCAGTCAGATATCCCTGAAATGTGAAGGGTTATCCAGGTGCTGTGCATATTTGTCAGCTGCTTCGGACAGGGAATTGCTTTGTGTATGAAAAAAACCTTTAAGCACCTGTAACAAAGCCTGGGGGAGCAGCATCCATGGGCACTCTGGTCTGGGCTCAGAGAGCTGGAGCTGACTCCCTGGGCAGGTCCATCCCTCTGTGTACAGGGTGACAGCATCCCTTAGATGTGGAACAACAGGTACTTACACTCACTTTCAGTGAACACACCACAGCCTTGCTCTATTCTCCAGGGTTTCTTTGTAGAAGTGCAGACTTGGTAAGGAATAGAGCACCCACCAGTTGTCCTCACTCCCTGTCTCCCTGGGGACTCTCCTGACTTGCTGTAAGCCCTACTAAAATACACAAGGGCTGTGTAAGGTGAAAGAAGAGTCTGGATCAGCAGTATCTCTAATGGGCTGTGCTTGCTATTGCTAAGGGGAAGGGATTCCTGCCCCTTTCTTTGCTTCTGTGGCAAGTAACAGGGTTCCAGACCCTCGAGGGTGAACTGGGGAGGAATCAGGAGTCTGCTTTGGGAAGGCAGCAAACCAACCTGTGGCCAATTAAAGGGCAATCTGGTTCTGCTGAGAGCTGTTGGCTGCCTCGGCAGGAGTGATGCATTGCTCCGGCTCCAAAGGACCTCCCCCCCCACCCCCTCCCTGACAGCTGTGCAAGAGATCATGAACACATGCAAAAAAATAACCGGCATCAAAGCCACTTGGCAACTTAACTAACCCAATTCATAAATTAATTTCTATTCCTCTTGTAAGGGAGAAATCAGTCACTCCTCGAGGCCATTCGTCTCTATCGCTCCTCCGGCCACATCCTTTCATAAATCTTCCCAGTAAGTCTGAACTGGTGATTGCTGGGCTAGGCTGTAATAACACTCAGTGCGTGCTCTAGCCCCAGGGGCAGCCCCGGGGCTGGTTTGCCCTGGTCTGAGGCAGGTTTGCTGCTCCCTGCATTGCCCACATCCCCCAGTGCTGTGTGAGATGATGTTCTACAGCACGGTGTTCCAAGGTGGGTGCACGGGGTGATTTGGGGAAGCAATCCGAGCAGTTCAGAGATGGAGGTGAACTGTCACCTTGCAAAATGCAGGTGAATGGCAGTGCTGGGTTGTGCTGGGAGCAGCTGGTGACTGCAGGATGCTGAGGGCACATGCAGGGAGGGTGGGGGCTGGCAGCAGGCTGGATGGCCCATGTGGAACTGGGGGAGGCTGAGCTCAGGAGGCACCTATGGCTGTTCTCCTCACAGCTTCCCAAGGTCCCAGGACTGTGCAAAAAGGTGCCTGGCACCCCTGGGTTCCCATGGGTATCAATGCCTGGAGCCCAGGTTGGTGTTTCCAACCAGGCAGACTGAAATCAGCTCTTCCCTGCTGTATCCTTTGCCCTGCTCCCCCCTCACAATAAAAAATCACCACCTTTTTGGGCTGCCATCTGTTTATTTGGTTGGACTCCGAACTTGCTGAAATGTCTTTCGATGGATGAAGGAACGCAGAGTAGAAGAACAGAGCCTGGCAGGCTGCATGGTGAGTGGAAAATAGTTTTTTTGGGGGACTTTCTGGAGTTTTTGAAGGCCCGATGATGGATGTGCATGTGAGGGATGGTAATGGCTTTGTAAGTATCAAAACACAGAGCAAAAGAATAACTGCCTAAGAGACTGAGAACCGTACGTCGGGACAGGAGCCGTTCTCTCCGACATGGGCGAGAGCAGTGGTGCTGAATGATGAAGTGCCACGGGGCTCGTGTTGCTTTAATGTCTCAGGGGGGAAAAAAAATGGTATGGTTACTATTGAAAAAATCTTAGATCATCACTATGAATGGAAAAGGCTGAATCTTGCCTCAAAATGAATCGTGTTTGCAGTGACCCGCTGGGCAAGGCTGCCTGTCCCTGTCCCTCCTGGCTCCCCCTCTTGTTGCTTCCTGCTCTGCTCCTGGTGTCCAGACCTACTGACAAAAGTGATGGCTTTATGTGGAAATTTTGTGGGGATAAATATTTGCCTGTCAGCAGCGCTCAGTCAGAGGATGATTTCTCATGTGCTGTGTGGAAATGACATTTCCAAACAAAATTAGAATTTCCCATTGAGGGTTTTTGGGTTTGTTTTTTTTTTTTTTGGTTTCGAGTTGGAAAAGGATTGAATCTTGGGAGGTGTTCCTGGTTGCCGTGCAAATGGGAGGCTTGTTCATCCCCACATGCTTAGAGTGAGGGGTCTGGGTGTCCTGTTTCCAAGCTGGTTAACCCAGAAGATGGGATGAGCTGGAAGCTGTGTGTGGGATTTAAAGGCAGCAATATGTGTTTTCCTGCTTGTGAGGCTTTTTTTTTTTTTCAGGTTACATGAAATCTTGTGCCTCACAACTTCTAGTGCCTGCACACACTGAAAACTAAGGCAGTGGATAACAAGGGGATATGGGGGTAGGTTGCTGGTTTCCAGCCCTTCTCATGCAATGTGGTGACTTCATCACTTGCTGTGTCTTCTGCTGCAGCTTTTGGGTGCCCACTGCCCAGGGCTGATGTGTGTGAGGCTGCACGGGGTCAGGCTCTTCTGCACCCTGAATATCCCCAGGTTTCAGTGGCTCCTGAGAGAGGGAGAGAGAAAGTGGTGCTCAGAGATGATCCTCTGTGGTCCTTGCACCCCATGGATTGGATGCTGAGGTTGATCTTTTTGCAGGGACAACTGCATGGCAATCCTGAATGAAAGCAGGGGCTGAGCATCCCCAGGGATGCTGCACTTTTGGATGGACCAACCCTGGATAACAGATTTTCTGCAAAATCCAGCACTGGGCAGGTGTAACTGGGGATGCCTCTAGGCAGAATGAGCCCCAGTGACCCTCAGTGCCCTGGTACTGAGTCAGGAATGGGTTTGGGTGCTGTGAAGCAACAGCACAGGTTGTTTGTGGGGATAGATGAAAACTCAGTGAGCACAGGGCTGCAGTGCTGTGGCAGTGTGAGTGGAAATACAGCTGAGCCCTGCCAGCTGGGCATGTCTCTGGGGCAGGATTTAGGGGGTGGATGTTACCCCGATGGGATAGGTGACCTGCAGCCTTGGGAGGATGGTTCTGCCATCCCCTGGCTCAGCTCACAGCCAGGATGTACCCACAGGGGATAGAAAGAACAAGCACAAGAAAATTTCCTTTTTGAGATGTTCTGTACATCCATGTTAAAGTACCAACGAGATTTTAATGCCCTTCACTGGCTGAGAGGTGGTGAGATAAATAAAGCAACTTTCAAGAAGATTTCCTTTTTTTCTTTTTAAAGTTTTTGGGTTTAGGTTTTTTCTCCTAAGTACGTCCAGTTCCACTCCAAGAGCTGCTGGGACAGGCTTTGAAGTAGTGCCTGTTGAGGTGTCACAACATGGGTATTTATATTTGTATTTAATTTTTTATCCCTGTCCCTTGCCCAAAGACATTTCTTCTGGGTGAAGTGATGCTTTTTCTTTGATAGCAAGGACTGGCTTTCTTTATGCTTGGGTCACAAATCTCCCCCTAAATTCCTGAGAGCTGCTGCCTGCTCCTTCCTTGGCTCTGTGTGGTTTTGTCCTGTTTAATATGACTTTAAAAAAAAGGGGGCAAAACATATCATTTCCTTGATTTAACGTGAGCCAATTACGGCTCACAGGCTGTTAACTTCATCACTGCTTCTTCCAAGAAAGACCTTGCTAAAATAAACCACCAGGCCAGCGGAGCGGAGTTGGCAGCCACGCCGGTGCTCCGGGACCTGCCGTCGGCCTCCGCGTGCGACCGGCTCGAGCCACGGCTCTCTCTTCTCCCCCCGCCACTTCCCTGGCTGGAAAAAACCCTAATGGCTCTGTCATCCACATGCCCGCTAAAATAGCCAACCACTTGTTGTACATCTGCTGACGGATACCAACTGGAAAGGAGATTAGGGCTCAGACTCCTGCGCTGGGCTGTCTGCCCCTCCTAATGAGGAACAGATTGGAGCCCTCGAGCACGACGCGCTGCCTCCCGCGCCCGGCAAATGGCAAAATCAGGAGGGTTGGGGCAGCCGGCAGATACCAGGGCGTGGGCTGCTGTTATGAAGCTGTGCTGACAGCCAGGCATAGCTGGAGCCAGCGCTTGGGCGGGTGCTGGAGTCTCCAGTGGGACCGTGG
This sequence comes from Ceyx cyanopectus, assembly GCA_013401355.1. Classification (NCBI taxonomy): domain Eukaryota; kingdom Metazoa; phylum Chordata; class Aves; order Coraciiformes; family Alcedinidae; genus Ceyx; species Ceyx cyanopectus. The sequence goes on along the minus strand of VYZU01006937.1, from coordinate 9,124 downwards.
CAACTGCGGGGGCACCTGGGTTGCTGTGTGTTTGTGGTAAGGGCTGGAGGGGATACTGGGAATGCTCTGTGGAATGCTTCCTCCAAGGGAGCACTTGTTCCTGCTCTGTCCTGCCCCACAGTGACTTGAACATCTAGAAGTGGGATGTGAACATTCCAACATGGGCACTGCTGGCTCGTGGATGTGGCACCAGGTGGTGTCCAGCCATGGTGAAACCCCACCTAGTGTGGGTCACCTTTTGCCTGGCGTTTCCCTTCACTTTGCCTTGGGAAGAAGGATGCTGGTGGCACCTCGAATCACCCCAGGGAGCTGGGTGCAGAGCCTGTGCTCTGCCTCACACTTGGCTACAGCCATTTCCATAGGGTTTTGTGTGGCAGCTGTGGCACTAGGACCGACAGCCCGTGGTGTGTTTGCCAGTGACTGCATCACCACCTCCTGAGTTTCACCGTCTCCCGAGTTGCTCTGTCCTCTGGCTGGGGGCCAGCACAGGAATGTTAACATTTTTCTGTGGCTAATTCGGGGCTGTGGGCAGACCTGGCGCTGCCTCCTCCCTCCACCCCCCCCTTCCTCACCACTGGTGCTTGTTTTATTTTATGTTTCTTTCAGTGGCGGTTGAATTGAAAATTAAGATGTGCTGGTACTTAATTCCAAATAAAAATGCCAGCGTGCTCCCTGTGGGACCCTTGGTTTAACCTCTGAGGTGGGCAGCATTGTGCTGCTTATGCAGCCCCACATGTGGCTCGGCCATGGGATTGTGTCCACATCCCCATTCTGGGGCTGGGAACATGGGCAGAGGGAAACCCAGCTCCTTCCCTTTGGAAAAGTGTTTTCCATCAGTAGTGGGGTGGGGGTTGCTCGTAAATGATTCACCTGGCTGGAGGTAGGGGTTTGACAGCCTTTGGGGTGTCCTCACTGAGGAGGATGATGTTCTCTTGGGTACTATGTGACTTTATTGATGTGCAGCATCTGCTGAGAGCTTGCCAGTACCTGCATCCCATGGGATAAGGGATGGGGTCAAAGCCATGTCCCAGCTGGGCTGTGACACCACGATGGGAAGACTGGTGTCTGGCTGCCACCAGAGCAGAGAAGGATTGCTGCAGTGGCCTGGAAAAAAAGTGAAGATGAGCTGGGATTCCCGTTCAAGAGGGTACAGGATACAGTTGTGCCCTTGAAGTGGGAGAATAAGGAGCTTTTTATAAGCCCATTTTTGCTGGTACCTTTTAACACATTTATCCTGCCGACAGAAAATCTTGTGGATGAACTTTGGAGTGAAAGCAGAGATCTGAAAGCACATTTCTGCTCCACTGGCAATCTGTTAGCAGGGTAATCTTGTTACAGCCACCTGTTAGTCCTGGAGTGAATCTTAAGTACTCCTGAGCAGATATTAATTTGTTTTATTGGCATACCAGCATTCTGCCCTGTGATCCTGGGGTGTCCAGCCCTTGGTTGCTTTCCCATTCAAGGTCATTGAAATAATCTCTTAAATACTTTCAATTATTCTTAAATGAAAAGAGCTTTGAGGTTTTCAAAGGTCAAGAGTCACCAGATGGACCAGGGTTTTATTCAAGGGGCCTTTGGGCTGAGCCCCTGCACACACAAAAAGATGACTTTACACATCTCCCCAGCCTTGAGTTTCTCTGAGTTTTGTGAAAATTGGTGGCTGGATAGAGAAGAAAAAACCCCAACTATGTGTCCCCGGCACAGAGGGAGCGTGTTCTAGTTCCAGTGTGCTGGGAACTGTCTGGCCACTGCCTCCACTCCTTTCCCTTCCCACCACTTTTGCTGCAGCTCCTCTGGGCTTTTTCTTTTTATTTTATTGCACTTTTGGAGCGTGTGTCTGTGTCCCCCAAAGCCCTTGAAGTCTCCCTCACCCCCCTGCGGCCACTGCAGCAGGTTGGGACAGTCCTGACCCCTCACTCTCAAAATTCATTTGCCTGGGAAAGCCTCCTAAGCCAGTTATACATCCCACTGCTTGCTGGGTACCTAGCGGGTGAGCAGCACCTCGCAGAAGGACGAGCTGGGAGAATCTGTGAGCAAGAAGGAGCAGGGTTTACATGTGACAGTGATGGGGGGTGTCACTCCTGAGCAGTCCCCAGCTTCTGGCGAGCACTTGTCTGGGTGTCCCGAGTCCCTGGGGCTCTGCTCTTGTCTGGAGGAGCTCATGTGAAATCCATTAAAAGCGCGAGGAAAGGGAGCAGGACGATTGGGAATCATTTTGTTTGGGTTTCTAAAACGTGCGCATGAAAACACTGTGTGGTTTGCTGACAAATTTGAACCAGCGCTACTCAATTCGCTCCAGCGCTGCTACTGTTGGTCTAGCAGACTGTAAAGCATTTATTGGAGTTGCTTGAGGCAAACTTAAGCATCTGTGGAATAACAAGTCCAGGAAGTAATTGCATCCACAAGGAAAATATTTTTATGTATAATTCAGTGACCCATTTTATAAACATTGCGGTTCCACCTCGGACTTTTTTTTTTTCTCTTTCCTCCCCCCCCTTCCCTTTTTTTTTTTTTACTTTTTACCTTCTATTTTTATTTTTTTTTTCATCCCCAGCTTTCCCTCTCCAAGAGTCTGAGGTTAGCAAAGTATGTGGGGTTGTGTTTGGGGGCTCCGTGTTTTGGTAAGGGTGGGAGGTGGGGAGGAAAATCCCAGCACTGCGGGGGTGGGGGGGGCAGGGCTCCAGCTCTGGAGGTGCTGGGCACTGTGGCATCTCCTGCCGTGCCTGGCAAGGGTTGAGCAATTGTTTTGGGGCAAAGGCTTTTCTTTCTTCCTTAGCAAGCCAGCTTACAGCCTGGGTGGCATCGCACTCAGCATGGGGATGTGGAGCCCGGGGAGGGGACGTCTCTGTCCAGTTTGGGGGTTTTAGGGGGGCGTTTCACTTCTGTGCAGTATAAATATGCCCAACCTGTCCCACCCTTCTTGTTTTCTCTCTCTGCACAGTACAGGTGGGTGTTGGAAAGAGATGTCACCCAAAGACCTTTTGGAGGGGACTGGCTCGTCCCAAGCACAGCAGCCTGGGCATGGCTGGTTTGGAACCAGTGTTAGATAATGAGCATTTAAATGGGTGATAATGTAAAAGCCATAGATAGGCTCTAACAGAATATATGGCTATTAAAAGATAAAGCTGCAAAACACAGGCTCAAAATTGCACTTTTGTTGCATTAATACTGCGGGGGTTTTGTAGGTGTGCTGGCACCTCAGCAAGGGAAGAGCTGCCCCTTCTGGGATGGGAGGTGGGATCCCTCCCTCTTCTACCTGCCACAGATTTGCTGTTATCCCTTGTGGGGAGGCAATAAAAGTCCGATCTGGTCCGAATGGCATAAGCCATGTGGGTGCTGTGCCATGAGACCAGTGGGTGTCTCGTGGGTCCCCACCCTCCCTGGGAAAACCACCCACCTGCCTCAGTGCCTGTGCCACTGGGATGTCCCCATTGCCTCCCACCAGGCAGTGAACCCCAGTCTCCTGCCCTGGGCACAGGGCATGGCTCAAACCCAGGCAGTGTTGAAGGCTGGAGGGCAAACCCAAGTTGGAGGTGCCAGGCGGAGCCTCTCCTGCCTTTCCCGTCGCTTCCATCACCCCCAGACTGCCCCCCTGCCCGCAGAGCGACCGTGCCAAGGGCAGCCACAGCCCTGGGGTCAGGCCCCACTCCAGGAGGGAGAAGAAAACAAAACAAAACAGGCCTGGGAGTAAATATTATCTGAATATAAAGGAACGCGATGTTTCTTCATATGGGTCTAGAATTTCTGCCTTTTAACAGCTAACCTTGACTCAGCCAATATCCACAACATGCAGCCCCGGCCAAAATCTGCTGGGCCTTAAAGTACCACAACAGCTGTTTTTCTTGCTAAAATATGACATTAAATTTTTTGGACGGCTGGATGCTTCCTTGATGAAAGTGGAATAAGGGGCTATTTTTCCTCTCTCTCTACACCCTCCTCCCCTTCTCCTCAGTCCTGTCTTTCCTCTTCCTTTCCGTGCCAGGCGATGCAGCCCGAGCCCTCACAGACATCCCGTGCGGGCAGCTGGCTGATGTGCCTGGGGCCGGAGCCCTGGCTGCAACCCAGGAGAGGGGGGCTGCTGCCTGCTGACCACCACCACCACCCCCCTCCCTTGTTATTCCTGGATCCCTCCCACACCCCGGTAGAATCTCTGCCAGAAGCAGTTACAGCCCCGACATCTTGTTTTGCAGATGGTTTGTAGCATGTCAAAAATGTTCTGCCCTTAAAACGAGGGCATCACTGGGGGGGCTGAGGGTGGTGGGGCTGGTGGGTGTCCCGATGGGTTTTGCACTTTGGACCCCCCCTGTCCTTGCAAGGGAGGCAGTCTGGAGCTTTATGAGAGCTCCAGCTGCAGCCAGCGGTGTGGGGCAGCATCCTGGTCCCCATGTCTGAGCTGGTGCTGGTCTCTGTCCCTGAATTGAGTGGCATTTGGAGAAATCACCATTGGTGTGAGCGGGCACCGGGCAGGATCTGTCCTTCTGCTCTGGGGCAGCTCAGGGCAGGCTCATGCTGACGGGGCCAGTGGTCATGTGTGGGTTATGTGGGCAGCAGTGGGATGGGCCATCTGTTCCACTTGCTTCTTTCCCATCCCTATCTTCATAAACTCTCTGGATCCTCACCCACGTCCCCCTGTGCCGCTGAGATTGAAGTCCCTGCCCTCCATGCCTCATCCTCCCCTTCTTTTTCCATTTTTTGCATGATCAGCCTGATTTTATTTTATTTTTTTTTAATGAGAGAGAAGGATTTTTAAAATTGAGAAGGTGGGAACCTTGGTGATATTTTCACTGCCCAGAGTCTCCTGAGCTCACGGACTTTGACTGGAACTTCACATCTCATGAGCTGATGGGAACGCTGGTGAGGTGTGGTATAGGCAGTGGTAGCATCATGGCCATACAGCTGAGCTCGGGGGCTCCAGCCCTGACTCAAAGTTACTCACTGCTCCTCTTACTTATGAACAGTTTCACTGCAGTACCTTGTTTGTACCTAATGCTTTATCTGCCAAAGCATCGTGCTCATTGTCCATGTGTCGTCCCTCTGTTCTCAGCACTGGGGAGGCTTCACCTCAAATGCTGGGCTTGGTTTTGGGCCCCTCACTCCCAGGAGGACATTGAGGGGCTGGAGCGAGTCCAGAGAAGGGCAACGGGAGCTGGAGAAGGGTCTGGAGCAGGAGTGGGACAAGGAGCAGCTGAGGGACTTGGGCTTGTTCAGCCTGGAGAGGAGGCTCAGTGGAGACCTTCTGGCTCTGACAGCTCCCTGACAGGAGATTGGAGCTGGGGTGGGGGCAGACTCTGCTCCATGATAAGACAAGAGGAAATGGCCTCAAGTTGTGCCAGGGGAGGTTTAAGTTGGATATTAGGAAAGATTTCTTCCCCTCCAGGGTTGTCCAGTGGTGGAGTCCCCGTGATCCCTGGAGGGTTTCCAAGCCGTGGAGCTGTGATGCTGAGGGAACACGGGTCAGTGGTGCCCGGGCAGCGCTGGGTTTAGGGTTGGACTCAATGATCTGAAAGGTCTCTGCCGACCAGAACGATTCTGTGACTCTGTGCATTTCTGGAACACTGGGAGCACTCGTGGTGCTGGGGATGCAGCTGGGGGGTGTGCTGGGTGGCACTGGTGTGTGTGTGTGTGTGTGTGTGTGTGTGTGTGTGTGTAAGGTCCGTGTTCCCTTTTCCCGGCCGGCCAGTGAGCATGTGGTTGGAATTAGCGGCGCGGCTGCAGGGGGAGCGGGCAGCTGGGTTTCTCCGGAGCGTTTCAGTGCTTAATCTCTGAAGAATGCAGAATGTCTGTCTGGCCGCCCCGGCCAAGATCAACTCTGCAGCACGGGGAGGCCAATATAAACGTTCATGTTTTGTGTCACCAAGATTTCATTAGATGTTTTTTATGTAATTGCATAAGTCGAACTACCGTGATGAAAATGCCACAGCGAGCAAATGAGATGAATTGTGAAACCTCTCCTTCGAGGAGACTCTGGCCTTCTCTGGACTGTGGGGATCCAGCTCCAGCCTCTTCCAAGGCTCTTGTGACCTTTCGGGATAAGTAAGAGGCTGTTTGCCCATGTTGTCCCCTCACCTCCACCCCTCACCCTGATGTCAGGGTGAGCTCAGACATCAGTTGGGCAGCAGGTGTCCCATGGTCGGCACTGGGGTGCAGAGGGGCTGGATGACCCCAGTGGGCTCCCATCCCAGCAAGGTCGGGGGAGATGAAGAAAAATCTCTCCTGTTTCTTGGCCACCTGATGTCCAAGTGCTCTGCAGCATCAGGATGATATCACCACCCTCTTAATTCCTTGCTTTAAATCCCTGAAAGAGGTGGGGAGAGCAAGCTGCAGAGCTCAGCTGGCATCTGCAGTGATGCTGCACCCCATCCCCACCCTCTGCTCCCCTCTGCTAATGGTGCCATTTTTGATAATCTGTCCTTAAGGACCTGGAGCGTTTCCCTGATGATACAGATTAATGCCAATTTAATTAGGCCTCGATCAGTGCCTGCTTGGTCAAAATTCAGACACATTCCCCTATGCCAGGGAGCTCCAAGGGCTGCTGAGCACCCGAATATGTTGGTGCCTCTCTTCCCTGGGATATGAGGGCTCAGTGGGGTTGCATCCAGCACCCATCACCTTCCCCATCTGTTCACCCATCCCAGCTCTCCTTGGTGACTCAGCAGCACCGATACCTATGTTGGGCGAGCGGCTGGACCCACTGGGATGGCGGCCGGCTGCAAAACCCCTGGATTTTGCTTCCAGGGGAGGTTTTCCCACAGACGCACAGCAGGGACGAGGAAGACGACTGGCAGCACGAGAGCTCCGGGTGCTGCGTCCCCGCGGCAGCTTCTGCGAGCCGGGCTGGAACGGTCGCCCTCGCCGCAGACACATCTGCTGGGCGGGAGGGCCTGGAATTTGGGATATTGTTTTTCTGGCGGGGAGCAGTGGGTGCCAAAAGCCTGATAAATTAATCACCTCTGACATGGGTCAGTCCGGCTTCTGGCGTGCGCAGGCTGGGCCCCCCGAGCTGCCGAGAGGAGACGGTGCTGCTGCAAAGAGAAAGTTCATTACGCAGCGAGGCCGCCCGGAACAGGAGGGAGCTCTGGACAGGCTGAGAGGGGGCAGCCTCTGCCAGTGAGGGGCTCGACCACCATGGTCCCCCTGGGGCAGCCGGCTGCAGGAGATGCGGTGGCAGGACCCTGGCTTGTGCCTGGTGATGCTACAACCTGACTGAGCTGCTGCATGCTGCTGGCCCATGGGAGATGGGGATGTATTTAGGATTTGTGCAGGTCGTGGCACAGCAGTACCCTTGGTCAGGGACTGCTACAGTCCTGATTCTAGTGGGCATTCGTGGGGTGGGGATGTGTAGCATACAGGAGATGTGCAGGACACAATGGGGAGTGCAGCTGCTGGAGGTTGTAGGCAGCTTATTGTAGTCACTTGCTCCAGTCCATGTAGGCAGGTGTTTGCTATTGGAAGCTCTGGGCTGGGTGTCCCACTCTGCATGCTGGTGAGCCTGGAACTGGGCCAGGGAAGTGATGCTGGTGCAGCCCAGTGCATGGTCCAAGGTGGAAACCACGCTTCCCTGTCTGTTGTGATAAGTGATATTGTGGACCTACTGTGATGAGGCTTTGCTTTGATCTGATTGATCTGGTCTCTTTGCTCACTCACTGCTCAGGGCAGGCTGAGCTCACACCTTGCCAGGTACCTCTTGTGCTTGGGGAGGGCAGGGGGAGCCCACATGCCAGTACAAGGTCTGTGCAGGTATAGGGTGCCTGTCTCTGGGAAGTGGCTGTCCCTGACCCTGGAAGGGTCCTCGATGCTCACAGTGCTCTCCAGAGAGGAGACAGTGAAGGGCTCTGTTCACCCAGTACTGGGATTTCTGCACTGCTGGGAAACTAAGGGGATTTTTCTGCTTTTAATTACTCTGGTTATCGTCTTTCTCCACCCCATTTTTATTTACTTTCTCTTCTTATTTGCTGCTTTCTTTCCTGGCAACTGCCAGCATCTCTTCCCCTTGCCAGCAGCAGCATTTGCTTTACCTTCCCCAATCTTTCTTGGGACCATTTTTGCTCAGAAAAGGAGAAAGACAGAAGCAGATAGTGGAGCAAAGCTGGGAGGAAAGGGTCCCACTGGGGTCTTTAATTGCTTTATGGTCTATGTTTGTCCTTCTCATTCACCAGAGTGTTTACAGGCACTGCACAGAGCAGGAGCACAATGTTCTGGGTGGCAGAAGCTGTTCAGGGCAGATGATGTTAAGACAAGAGATCTAAGATGGCTCGTGCTGCAACCTGCATTTGGGATCTGAGCAGATGCCTCCCTCCATCCCTCCTGTCTTCTCAGCTTGCTTGCTCTCCTCTCTCCCCTTTTATTTATTTTCATGTTTTGTTGTGGTTGTTGTTTTTTTTTGTCCAGACATAATTAATGTAAACCAAATGCTTTGTGCACAGCTGCTGGCATCCTGAAACTCTTGTGTGTGGTCTTTCCTTTAGCTTGGACAGAGCAAAACTCTGAGCACTATCCCAGACCTGCTTGGGTAGAGAGAGGCATCTGTTGTGCAAGAGGCACCTTGAGTTTCTGCATTCCCCTCATGGGATGAGCTTAGGTGGTGCCTGGTTGATCTGGATTCATTAAACCCACAGAGCTACCCAAAACAGTCCTGTCCTTAAATCCAGCCAAAATCCATCCCAATTTTTCTTGCTGGTTGGAGGAAATCTGCTTAACTGGACCCGCAAAGTCTTTCTCATTTTCTCTATGTGTTTTGGTTCCCTGGGGCTGGATGCTAATGCACCAAAACTGCTGAGGGAAGGGTGTCCTTGTGCTGCTTCTGGTACCTTTGGATGTAGAAGGCAGAGAGATTTTGTGATTTATCTTTTTTTTTTTTTTCTAGCCAATTTCTCTTAGCTCAGTATTGCCACTGGATCTCTGGGACATGAGGGATGGAGGGTATCTGGTCCTTCCAGTTAGTCTTCCAAAACACCAAGCAGCCTCTTGCATCACAAGTAGCTCCTGACTGACCACAAACTCTGGACTCCCTGCAGCACTGGTGCCAGGCCTGAGGGGTTCTGCACTTTCTGCAGTCCCATGTTTTGCTGCCAGAGTGGCCACCCCTTCCCAGTCCCTCTCTGATGGTGCTTTTCTTCTCCATTGC
>VYZU01006936.1:0-26003 GCA_013401355.1 Ceyx cyanopectus | reverse complement strand
CAAGCACAGTCACTTCTGGTCCACTAAGCAAATTATACTTCTGCCTAAATATATACACAACTGTGTAGGCACAGTGCAACTGCAGACATCTCTGAGACAGTCTAATGGTTCCAGAACATAGATATTTTTCCAATTATTTGAAAACGAAAATATATATTCTGCATGATACACACACTGAGAAAATGGCAGATAAACCCAGAAATGGCTCTCTATCTAGGCTGCTGTTTAATGCCTGCTAGGAGGCATGTATACAGTTGGGAGGAGAAAAAAAAAAAAATCACCACAATTCCTCTTTTAGCACCAAGACACTGCATGTGCACCACATACAACCATGTGCAGTCCACAGAGACCAGACATCAGTCACCTTTTCTGCCAAGCTGACATTTAGGTATGGGTGTAAAAAAGATGGGAGCAGTGGAGAAAACCATGTAACTAGAGGTGGGTTGTTTATTCTGGAGAAGACTGGACAGGGAAAGGGAAGACACAAAGAAAAGGAGGATCAGCCTGCACATCTCTCAGTAATATCTTCACATAAGGACATAAAACATTGTTAACCAAGAAAAAGTAAATTTTCCATTGCAGTTATGTTGTGAAGAGTAACAGAAATGGGAGAGATTCCTGCTACAGGGATCACAACCATGTCAATATGTAAGAACATGCATGGATAACTTGAGGTAAAACATTTCCTCACCCATCTTCCCAAAGGAAGGAAATAGAGCCTTTCAAGTATGATAAACTTTCCAGATGTCGACATCCTACCACGGAAATAAATTAGAATACAGTCTGATCCTATAAATGTCCATTCTCCAGTCTTCACATAATGCCCTGAATTGCATCTGACAATCTGTCCCATCTCTGCTTGGTGCTTTGTGGCTGCAGAGTCAGCTTTAGAGACTTTCTACTGGTTATTAAACACTTAGATATGAGAACTAGAGGTTTAAGTCCTACGATGACAAGGGGAGTTTTCCATCTTCTGCAGCAATTCTATCTTTAAATAGTATTTTAAAATAGTATTTCAACACTGACATAGGAAGCCAAGTAATAAAATTCACCCATCTATTAAGCCATATAGATGAGCTTACACCACATTCCTTCAGAAGCATCAAAGCACCACTGATACATGCTGCAAGCATAAATTTCCTGCCCTCTGATATTTGCAGAATAGATGCCACACAGGGTTTCACTACCCATATTTCTTCTAAATAATGCATCCTCTGGCTCCACAGCTTGCATGCCAAAATCCTTAGCAGCATTCAATCAAACCTAACTCTGTGCTCTACGTGCTGATGTTCTCCATGAGAAGCCACCTTCTCAACAAACATGCTAAGTATTGGAAAAACAAATAGAAATTAATGAAATAGAAATGTATTTCACTAGAAGCTATACGTTAAGACACTAGGGCATTTGTTCCTGTCTGATACATATCTATTGACAGAAACACTCTGAAGTTGTGTAACACCCACAGCAAATTAAAAGCACTTGATATGCCTAAGCATAATGTTTCATAGGGAGTAACAGAGTTGCAGGATCAGCATTAACAACTTCTTGCAGTGTTTGGTTGAATTATTCATATTTTCAGATATTTCAAGTCTGGCCACATGCTACGATACTGCTCTGGATATTGCTAAGCAGCTGAAGAGATACATGTTCAAATTTTCTGAAGCCTAATATATGATTTTTAAAATTTATTTTCAAACTCAGTTGCTTTTAGGAACTGTCAGTGGCAAGTAGTTCAAATTATTTTTTGCCTGACTTTCTAGCATCCATAACAGCTTTTATCACTGCATGTGACACAAGTTTTCATCTCTTACAATCTCTCAACACCCTTTACCTTATAGGAGATAAAAGCTTTCAAGCCATGTTCATCTTATTCTTTCTCTGCTTTCAGTTCTGACTTCTGCTACAATGGCCAAACTGACAAGATACTCTCTTTTTTTCCAGTCACCACGATGCCATTGCATTTGCTTTCTAATCCAAAACTAAAATTAACCGTAACTCTCTAGGTCATAACGTAAATCTAAACAAATAAAATTAATAATTAAGCTTCAACATAGTCTCTCATGAACTTACCAGGAATTTGGAATTCCCTCATTTCTGATTTAAGCATTAGGCTTCATCACATTTAACAAATAAACAATTCTCTTCCAATAAAGCTGTAGAGAAATGAGTTTCAGAGCTCTGTGTACTGTTCTCTCCAGAACTACCACATCCTAAACACTTGCTAACAAACATTTCAGACACTCAGGTTCTGTGCAGTCGAGTCAAAACCAGGGAAAAAACGACAAAAGATATTTGAAGTTGTATCACTCAAGCCAGTCAGTGATTTAACAATTCACTTTTGACACTGCCTGCACCAAATTAACTGATGTCTACAAATCTCAGTTTTTTCCACTTAAAATTTTCATTTAAGTGATGTAAAAACTTAATATAATCCAGGCCTACCTGTTCCTCCTGAATACAGCCATACACTTTGGCTTAACTTAACTTGCTGACTTCACTGTCTATGTTAAATTCATCCCAAGGAAATCAGAGCACTTAACTACATGTGGATATCTAGTATTTACATATAGGGTGCACATGGAAAAGCTCTTATGTGAACTATATGAAAGCTCCAAAACAGAAGAGCCAGCAAAGTTCAGCACAGCACATCAGACTGAATTTTCAGCTTCCTGGTATTTGCCAATCTGTATCAAACAAAGTTCAACATAAATACCCTGCGCAGTAATTAATTTTTTCTCTAGCTTGAAACATCCATTTTAATCCCCAATTCACCTGTATTTCATGGCTTTTCACACAGTCCTTTGTAGCATATCTCTATCTAAAATTAATGAACTCTACTACTAACTGGTATATCATACAAGTCTGCATTTCAGAATCATTATTTTTGTCAATAATGCATGAAGCAGAACGCAGCTCCTACCTAACAGAGCTGGCCTGACTTGCAAGCAAGGACACACAGGTACTCTTTTTGTATAGTTAAAAGATTATTTCATCTGACAAAGAGTGATACAGGAACATTTGCTTTATCAAAAATAGGTATTCAATTTCAAAACCTGATGAATCTTAAGAACTCTTACACCCAGCCAGCCATAGTGAAGAATGGAAGTCTTTTTTTCTCCTTTGGAATAAAGAATCTGAAATCTGATCAGTAACAGAAATTCGTTTCTACAATGCCTTTAGGAAGAAATGTTGAGTTAATTACTCAATTAGAGCATATTTACTTTGTAATTATAATGTCATGTTCAGTCATATTTAATTGTTTTTTCCAAAATACCCAAAGGCAACCATGCACATCATGGGTTGAAAACCTGAAAAATTTAAGATAAATAACAATACAATTTAGAGAAGCATATTTTAAACATATGATAAAACATCCTTTATGGTTAGATGAATCTCAAGCAATATTTTCCTTAAAACAATTAACTCCTAAGATTTATGGAGAGGGTGCAAAGAGAATTCCCATGAGAATAGCCAGATTTTTGTCTCATTTCTGTGCCTGGTTTGAAAACCACTAAGTCTCCAGTTACCCTTAAATACTTGATTTTAATCTTCTGTCTTATCAAAAAAGCAAATTTTCTTTCCCTCTTTACAAAGTTTGGTGGTGCCCAGCTCAGGAGACTGATAAATCTTGTGGATTCCTTTTATTTCCTTACAGATGCCAGGTTAAACACTTGTTTTTTGTCGACAGACAAGGTTTTAAGTGGTATTCTGATAACCCCTCCCAGCTGCTGAAAGAAATTAAACTTGATCATTTCTTTTCATGGATTCCAAATGTTTTGCCTGCAGAGACAGCCACTGAGATGTAGAATCTAACATTTGGGACTAAAAAACACACACACACAAAGGAAATTGCACAAGTCCTCCATAAATACATCCATCTTTGCATTTCTATGTAAGCTTTTAACATCCTATAAGACAGTTGTCTCAACTGTCTTTAGTCAGCAGGAAAAAAGGAATCTAAACCAGAGTTATGACCCAAATACTGTTGGATTCAAGCCCTGTAGCCACCACTCTCATAGTGACTTTATGTGCAGGTGTGTGTGTGTATATATATATCCCAACAGTAAGTAATCGGGTTCAGCTAAATGTTTGTAAATGATACCAGGATTTCCGTGTTGACCTGATNATTTTTTGCCTGACTTTCTAGCATCCATAACAGCTTTTATCACTGCATGTGACACAAGTTTTCATCTCTTACAATCTCTCAACACCCTTTACCTTATAGGAGATAAAAGCTTTCAAGCCATGTTCATCTTATTCTTTCTCTGCTTTCAGTTCTGACTTCTGCTACAATGGCCAAACTGACAAGATACTCTCTTTTTTTCCAGTCACCACGATGCCATTGCATTTGCTTTCTAATCCAAAACTAAAATTAACCGTAACTCTCTAGGTCATAACGTAAATCTAAACAAATAAAATTAATAATTAAGCTTCAACATAGTCTCTCATGAACTTACCAGGAATTTGGAATTCCCTCATTTCTGATTTAAGCATTAGGCTTCATCACATTTAACAAATAAACAATTCTCTTCCAATAAAGCTGTAGAGAAATGAGTTTCAGAGCTCTGTGTACTGTTCTCTCCAGAACTACCACATCCTAAACACTTGCTAACAAACATTTCAGACACTCAGGTTCTGTGCAGTCGAGTCAAAACCAGGGAAAAAACGACAAAAGATATTTGAAGTTGTATCACTCAAGCCAGTCAGTGATTTAACAATTCACTTTTGACACTGCCTGCACCAAATTAACTGATGTCTACAAATCTCAGTTTTTTCCACTTAAAATTTTCATTTAAGTGATGTAAAAACTTAATATAATCCAGGCCTACCTGTTCCTCCTGAATACAGCCATACACTTTGGCTTAACTTAACTTGCTGACTTCACTGTCTATGTTAAATTCATCCCAAGGAAATCAGAGCACTTAACTACATGTGGATATCTAGTATTTACATATAGGGTGCACATGGAAAAGCTCTTATGTGAACTATATGAAAGCTCCAAAACAGAAGAGCCAGCAAAGTTCAGCACAGCACATCAGACTGAATTTTCAGCTTCCTGGTATTTGCCAATCTGTATCAAACAAAGTTCAACATAAATACCCTGCGCAGTAATTAATTTTTTCTCTAGCTTGAAACATCCATTTTAATCCCCAATTCACCTGTATTTCATGGCTTTTCACACAGTCCTTTGTAGCATATCTCTATCTAAAATTAATGAACTCTACTACTAACTGGTATATCATACAAGTCTGCATTTCAGAATCATTATTTTTGTCAATAATGCATGAAGCAGAACGCAGCTCCTACCTAACAGAGCTGGCCTGACTTGCAAGCAAGGACACACAGGTACTCTTTTTGTATAGTTAAAAGATTATTTCATCTGACAAAGAGTGATACAGGAACATTTGCTTTATCAAAAATAGGTATTCAATTTCAAAACCTGATGAATCTTAAGAACTCTTACACCCAGCCAGCCATAGTGAAGAATGGAAGTCTTTTTTTCTCCTTTGGAATAAAGAATCTGAAATCTGATCAGTAACAGAAATTCGTTTCTACAATGCCTTTAGGAAGAAATGTTGAGTTAATTACTCAATTAGAGCATATTTACTTTGTAATTATAATGTCATGTTCAGTCATATTTAATTGTTTTTTCCAAAATACCCAAAGGCAACCATGCACATCATGGGTTGAAAACCTGAAAAATTTAAGATAAATAACAATACAATTTAGAGAAGCATATTTTAAACATATGATAAAACATCCTTTATGGTTAGATGAATCTCAAGCAATATTTTCCTTAAAACAATTAACTCCTAAGATTTATGGAGAGGGTGCAAAGAGAATTCCCATGAGAATAGCCAGATTTTTGTCTCATTTCTGTGCCTGGTTTGAAAACCACTAAGTCTCCAGTTACCCTTAAATACTTGATTTTAATCTTCTGTCTTATCAAAAAAGCAAATTTTCTTTCCCTCTTTACAAAGTTTGGTGGTGCCCAGCTCAGGAGACTGATAAATCTTGTGGATTCCTTTTATTTCCTTACAGATGCCAGGTTAAACACTTGTTTTTTGTCGACAGACAAGGTTTTAAGTGGTATTCTGATAACCCCTCCCAGCTGCTGAAAGAAATTAAACTTGATCATTTCTTTTCATGGATTCCAAATGTTTTGCCTGCAGAGACAGCCACTGAGATGTAGAATCTAACATTTGGGACTAAAAAACACACACACACAAAGGAAATTGCACAAGTCCTCCATAAATACATCCATCTTTGCATTTCTATGTAAGCTTTTAACATCCTATAAGACAGTTGTCTCAACTGTCTTTAGTCAGCAGGAAAAAAGGAATCTAAACCAGAGTTATGACCCAAATACTGTTGGATTCAAGCCCTGTAGCCACCACTCTCATAGTGACTTTATGTGCAGGTGTGTGTGTGTATATATATATCCCAACAGTAAGTAATCGGGTTCAGCTAAATGTTTGTAAATGATACCAGGATTTCCGTGTTGACCTGATACATGTGTTGGAAGATTAAAGTGAACTACTCCAATTTCTACTACCTCATCATTTTATTTGCCAGTTTCTGTCTTTAGCGACAATTCTGCATGAAATCCAATCTAGCATAGCAAAGGAAAAAAAATCCACTTGAAAACTGTGTGTCTGTCAGAGCAACTGAGACTCCAGGCTTCTCGCAGCTCACCTATAAATTATGATAAGGCTTCCAAAAAATACCCACGCAAACTGCTCTGAAACTGCTGTGATGAACTGAGGCAAAAGCCTCTCAGCCCCCACCTCAAAGTTTCTCCAAATGGCCACCATACACAAACACAGATCAAACACAGGAACGTGGTTGCAGTTCAGCTACCAGCTGATACATGCCAATTAGCTCTCCATCTTAAAATATGCAGATATGGTTTGGTTTTTGGGTTCCCCCCCACGAGGGTAGGTCTATACTGCAACAGACTGCCCAGTGAGTTGTAGAAGTTCTGGCATCAGGGACATTGAAAATTTGATCTGACATGTCCCTGAGCAACCTCATCTGATTAGACCTGTTTTGAGCAGGGGGGTTGAACTATCCGACTTCTGCAGGTCCCTTCCATCCTACATTACAATTTTAATTCATATTCACTCCTTGGAAATGCAACTTATGGAAGTGAAACGTGTAGCAGTGAGACCAGTGCCTCCCAGAACTATCACTTCCGAGAAGGGTGCCTTGGAAGTGGACATGCAGAGCAGAGCAGCTACAGAGCCACCAGCAGTGGATTCCCCACAGCCCAAGATTATCTTCAGGATGAGCCATGCCAATAATCCCTCAGCTGTAGATCACAATAATTCAACTCTGATACCTGGACAACTGCCAGTACAACAAAGACAAAATGTGATTCCATCAAATTTTCTGTCACCTTCTACAATACACGGATTAATTTTTTCTCATCCCCCCAGTCCCACACTGTCAAATTCAACAATCTAAACCATACAATCTTTAATGCTATAGTCACGTTTCTGGGAGAANTGCCTTTAGGAAGAAATGTTGAGTTAATTACTCAATTAGAGCATATTTACTTTGTAATTATAATGTCATGTTCAGTCATATTTAATTGTTTTTTCCAAAATACCCAAAGGCAACCATGCACATCATGGGTTGAAAACCTGAAAAATTTAAGATAAATAACAATACAATTTAGAGAAGCATATTTTAAACATATGATAAAACATCCTTTATGGTTAGATGAATCTCAAGCAATATTTTCCTTAAAACAATTAACTCCTAAGATTTATGGAGAGGGTGCAAAGAGAATTCCCATGAGAATAGCCAGATTTTTGTCTCATTTCTGTGCCTGGTTTGAAAACCACTAAGTCTCCAGTTACCCTTAAATACTTGATTTTAATCTTCTGTCTTATCAAAAAAGCAAATTTTCTTTCCCTCTTTACAAAGTTTGGTGGTGCCCAGCTCAGGAGACTGATAAATCTTGTGGATTCCTTTTATTTCCTTACAGATGCCAGGTTAAACACTTGTTTTTTGTCGACAGACAAGGTTTTAAGTGGTATTCTGATAACCCCTCCCAGCTGCTGAAAGAAATTAAACTTGATCATTTCTTTTCATGGATTCCAAATGTTTTGCCTGCAGAGACAGCCACTGAGATGTAGAATCTAACATTTGGGACTAAAAAACACACACACACAAAGGAAATTGCACAAGTCCTCCATAAATACATCCATCTTTGCATTTCTATGTAAGCTTTTAACATCCTATAAGACAGTTGTCTCAACTGTCTTTAGTCAGCAGGAAAAAAGGAATCTAAACCAGAGTTATGACCCAAATACTGTTGGATTCAAGCCCTGTAGCCACCACTCTCATAGTGACTTTATGTGCAGGTGTGTGTGTGTATATATATATCCCAACAGTAAGTAATCGGGTTCAGCTAAATGTTTGTAAATGATACCAGGATTTCCGTGTTGACCTGATACATGTGTTGGAAGATTAAAGTGAACTACTCCAATTTCTACTACCTCATCATTTTATTTGCCAGTTTCTGTCTTTAGCGACAATTCTGCATGAAATCCAATCTAGCATAGCAAAGGAAAAAAAATCCACTTGAAAACTGTGTGTCTGTCAGAGCAACTGAGACTCCAGGCTTCTCTCAGCTCACCTATAAATTATGATAAGGCTTCCAAAAAATACCCACGCAAACTGCTCTGAAACTGCTGTGATGAACTGAGGCAAAAGCCTCTCAGCCCCCACCTCAAAGTTTCTCCAAATGGCCACCATACACAAACACAGATCAAACACAGGAACGTGGTTGCAGTTCAGCTACCAGCTGATACATGCCAATTAGCTCTCCATCTTAAAATATGCAGATATGGTTTGGTTTTTGGGTTCCCCCCCACGAGGGTAGGTCTATACTGCAACAGACTGCCCAGTGAGTTGTAGAAGTTCTGGCATCAGGGACATTGAAAATTTGATCTGACATGTCCCTGAGCAACCTCATCTGATTAGACCTGTTTTGAGCAGGGGGGTTGAACTATCCGACTTCTGCAGGTCCCTTCCATCCTACATTACAATTTTAATTCATATTCACTCCTTGGAAATGCAACTTATGGAAGTGAAACGTGTAGCAGTGAGACCAGTGCCTCCCAGAACTATCACTTCCGAGAAGGGTGCCTTGGAAGTGGACATGCAGAGCAGAGCAGCTACAGAGCCACCAGCAGTGGATTCCCCACAGCCCAAGATTATCTTCAGGATGAGCCATGCCAATAATCCCTCAGCTGTAGATCACAATAATTCAACTCTGATACCTGGACAACTGCCAGTACAACAAAGACAAAATGTGATTCCATCAAATTTTCTGTCACCTTCTACAATACACGGATTAATCTTTTCTCATCCCCCCAGTCCCACACTGTCAAATTCAACAATCTAAACCATACAATCTTTAATGCTATAGTCACGTTTCTGGGAGAAATTCAGCAAGACCTGTTGCTCTGGAAAGCTCTATACACAGCAGAGAGACACTTATGACTCCTGTAGTTGAAAGAGACCTACTCTGAATCTCATGTACCACTGTGTTATGTCCCTCCCATGTAAGCTGACAAACTCTTGCAGAACTCTTTCAGACAAGGATGTATATGTAAGATCAATACACCCTGATTTATTCCACAACCATCTTGTAACAGCAACAGGTGCCCTTGTGATCACAACTTCATCACTTGATGAAGAACTTGGTGAAGACTTGATGATCTTGAAGGTCTCTTCCAGCCAAATCATTCTGTGATCACTGTATTTCAGAGCTCCCAGTAGAACCATTATACCACCTAAAACTACACATGCTCTCTGCCAGAAGCATCATAAGACCATCACCATTCCCACTGCACAGAAGGCTGGGACTTCCTCTCCCATAAGAAAAACAAACAGGGAAACATACTAAAGCAGCTCTAATGTACAATAATTCTCCTCTTTTCCTCTAATAAGGTGAAAAAAAAACCTTCACTGGTAAAATTACAAGAAAAAACTGACAATTTTATGTTAGGTAATAGATGAACTATGTCAACAGGTGCCAAAAGGAAAATATTTAGTAGTAATCAGGATGTCTAAATGCTTGATACTGTATTTTCTGAAAATTAATGACACTGAAATCCTGTAATATTTTAATTAATATATTGTGTCTCAAATTCATCTCATCCTCTCTAAATATCAGTGTTTCAGATAAATGATTGACTCTAAAGATATATTGGATTTGTCTACAGTCTCAAGAAAAAAGGCAATTGAACCATTTAATATGACTGTGTTTTGTAAAGCTTATATCTGCCATTGGGAAAAGCTTTTGTCAGCGTTTATCTGATTTGTTATCAATAATTTAAGAGACTTTTACTGCACATTGTCACATCTGTTACCTTGGTTGATAGACAATAAATCTAGAGAACACATTTGCTCAGAAAAGATCCTATATTTTCTGTTCATGAATGTCACTGAGTTTATGCCTTGAACTAATTCCCAGAAAGGGTTAAACAAGACACTGCCTAACAGGTCAAACGGCCATGGTCACAATTCACACAGCACACTCACACCTGCAAAAAATAAACTTCAGAGTGATTGCTACTCAGATGAATCCTGTCAAGCAATTATGTAGACTCATTTTCCACAAAATGAAGAGAAAGCAGCAAAACCTGAGCATACATGGTAATAACAACAATATGTACTCTAACTACTGCTTTAAGGAAATATTTGAATTATTTGTCATCATTTAAAAAAAAGTAAATCTCATTAGGATAAATAAATTTCACATGGCAAGTGTCACATCTGCTGGAGCAACCTGAGCACATGAATCCCCAAACACCCCAGCAGATCTGCAACCACGAGTGGGTGCACAAGGGTGTCTTGGCTGCACACAACACACAAGGTAGGTCTCCACAAATAAGCATTAGTGATGGCAAAAGCCCACATGCTTCAGGAAGAACCAGTCAGCAGGGAGACTGATGACAACCTAACCCAAACTGTTCTCTCTGACTGAAAAAGAATGGCTAGTATTTCCAAAGCATATGCTTTAAATTCGATACCTTTAGAAGTATACACCTTTTAAGGATAGGAATGGATTGAAAGCACTCAAATACTTCTCTGAAGATTCTCCTGGTATCTTTCACAAGTAAATGCAGTGTACTGTATTATGCAGAATGCTTAAGTACTGTTATTTAACATATTAAATATTTTTATATTGCACTACTAAATATTATACTGAGTTTAAACACTGAATATTTTGAGTAATCTGAGGCAGAAGTCCATACAAACATTTATTGTTACTTCACTGGGGGTTGACATTTTAGAAGTCACTCATATTTCTGTTATCAAAAAAAATTCCTAAAGATAAGCCATTTCAAACCACTGAGATATATTCTTTATGCCCCACAATAATGCCTATTTTGACAAACCTTTACAGCAGAACTAGAGCACAAATACTCGAAATATAAACAAATACTCAGTTTCCAATCTGCACTTTGTCACCATACAAAGAGTGTGGCCTCTCCTGCATGTGAAAACACTGCCCCCCAAAAAACAATCCAGGAAATTAACATTAGCATTCAGAAAGCAGCATAAAATTAAACATCCAATAACATCTAATCCGTATCTCCAATGGCTTTCTCTTGTAGCACAGCATAGGCCTGCTTTCAACCCTTCCACTGAAATCAGCTGAGGTGAACACAATCATGCCTGCAAAGTTATTTATTCCTGGGTCTGCCCCTCAGTTCAGGTCAGAAAATGCACTGGGGACTGTGCTTGGGACTTGACCCTCTCACTATCAATAGGCTTCTGAGCAATAAAAGATATACTAATTAGTTCCTAATTTAACAGATACAAAAGATACAAGGACTATGAGAAGAGTGTCTTACAGGAAAGATTTCAAGAGCAGACTATGTGCTGGTTAGAAAAGGAGGTTGCAAGAAGACCTAATTATGGTTGACAAATACCCGAGGGGGTTCTTTTTTACAAGCAGCAGGTATAAAACTGTTCAAAATATGCAATAGGGACAAAGCCCAAAGGTATTACCTGAAGGAAAGGTAGTTCAGACAGGGTATCAGAAATGGCTTTTCACTCAGAGGATCATTACTATATGGAATAAATGACTTACCAGGGGCTTTTCAACCTAATGAATTTTATTCCGGGACTGATACACATCTACCAGTGCTGCATCTGGCCTTTCCTACTGGAAAGCAGGAGGCCCAGAAGCGTCCTCTCGCCAAGGCCCCCGGAGCACAGCCCCGGCTCCTGGCTCCGCGGCCCTGTAGTGCCACCTCCTGGGAGAGGCAGTCCTCGGGACCCCCACCCGCTCTCCCTCTCACCTCCACCCTCAGCCCCGGAGCCGAGAGACACAGAAACAGCGCTAGTTCTGTATCGCTCCCTGCCCGCTCACCAAATCTCACCAAGAGACATTCCGCCGAACGCCGGAATCACAAGCAGAAAAATAGAATAAAATTCAACTAGATGTGTAAACTACACCCGAGATTAGAAGTTGCAACACCAGAGGCCAGGTTGACTCGCTCCCGCCCCTCCCTTCAGAGGGCTGCAAAACCTGACTTTGGAAACTGAGTTTCCATTCTGCATTATGGGAGCAAGTGCTCAAAATGTGATGAGGGAACGCATTAAAGATGTCCATCTAGGATTCCAGCTGGTCCCACGTGTGCATTAAATGTGATGTAGTTAGCTCTGAAAGCTCTTTCTGGAGCTGGTCAGGTGGGGTTTTAAATTCTCTAGATAAGCACATGCTCTAGGGTAATAATGAATAATTAATTGTTATAAAAATATATCCCATTGTGTAGCAGAAATAAACATTGAAAAGCATCTCAGAATCAACAAATAATACTATCAGCTCCCCTTTCTTTCTGCAATAGAAGCCTACAAAGAAAACACAGTATTGTATTTTAGCATTAAAAAAAAAGAGGAAATTCTTACTTTAGGGTGAAAGATTTTCAATGTGCAACGCAACATAAAACAAGTCTATTACAAACCTACCCAAACTAACAGTTAAGAAGTCAACTAAAGCACTTTCAAATACAATTCCTCTTCTCCCTAGTCCTCACAATCTCACTAACGGCCTCTAGAAAGCTTTATTTATTCATTTTAAGTAAGCCACTATTACCCCAGCTCCCCTGCTGCCCAGGCTCCCAAGCTTAAGGCTGTTCAGGTAGGCAGGCTGAGAACAGACATGTGCAGAAAGCAGCAGCTAGCAGAGGCCTAGCCCTATCAGTCACATTTCAAGAACAGATTTATTTTCTTTCTTGAATTGGTAGTAGCTGGAACATTCACCTTGCTGCCAACAACAGAGAAGGATGCAAAACTAAGGACTTACCCAACCAATCTTCTCTCACAACCCAGAGCAGACCAGGATCACAGACCTAGCTCTTCCCTTTGTCTTTACTTCTACCTTGCAACTGGCAATCTGCTGTTGCTTTAATTACTTCACTTCAAATTGTGATTGGTTCACAGCTTGCCACCAGGTTTTCTTGACTACTAATCAATTTAACCTTTCAGGTGCTGTTTGCACAAAATAAAAAAAGATTGTAAATAAATGGCAGCCTGAGCACTATCAGGGAACAGAACTTTCTTCCACCTGGCTGATTTTCTGTTTGCTTTAGAAGTTGCTCTTTCACCTGGGAGTAATGACAATCCACATCAAGAGACAGATGCAAAACTCTTTCTCCAATTATATAATCACTGCAGCTGATAAGGAGGGAGCTGGATTTAGGTTGCCATAGTGTTGGCATATTGCTATGGAGGCTGACCTCTTCGTCCACTTTATCAGCTCTGGTCCAGGAAGAGCAGCCCAATTATGCCTGCTCAATGCATGTGCTGTGGACTCACTCCCACTTGGAAGGAGCACCCTGGATGGGGGGCTGCTTCCTATCCCCTCCTACCTCCTTTTGATAGAGTCGCTAAGGATAGAGGTGCTGGGCTTTTTAATTATTATTATTGGCTTTTTGTTGATATTTTTTTCTCTTTTTAATCGGTATTTAATTTGAAGGAGGGTGGTATGTCTCTGAAACCCACCACGCCTTCACCTTTAAGGTCTACCACGGTGCTAACGCCCCTCCGCAGCTGCACCCTGGGCCGCCCCTGTGGGAGCTGAGGGGTGGGCAGCTCCCCGGGAATGGGGCCTCATCAGGCCGCCGCCTTCCCGCCGCCCGGGCACCCCGAGCAGGTGTTCCAGCACCGAGGGCGGGGGCACGTTTGCGGGCAAACTAGTCGGCCCCGGCCAAGGGAGGGGGTGCTCTGGAGGACAAGGCCGAGGGCGCAGTGGGGAGGCGAGGAAGTTGTCCGCGGTATGAGTTTTTCCAGAGGCGAGCGGCGCAGCCCGGGAGCCCGGTCCCGCCGAAGCACCGCTCCTCTCCCGCCCAGCGGAGAAATGGCTCTGTCTGCTCCGCACTACCGACGTGTGTGTGCACTGAGGGCTGGTGGGGAAGGGAGGGGAGGGGGTGACAACATGCAGGTAGCAGGATAAAAATAACTTCAGGAACGGCAGATCGGACATGGGGACATGGGATGGGGTGGGCTGGCAGGCTTCTGGAGTTTGGACAAACAAAGTTTTACTGCAGGGAATAGCGGGGGACGTTTGCTAACACCGAGGCGACAGCAGCACGGCTTGGTATCCATGATGCGGGCGATCCTGAGAGGAGCTCGGCGACAAATAATTGCCCCAAGTAAAACCCAACTTTAATTTTAATACAAGCACTCCCCCGTGTCCCTCCGTTCTCGCAGTATGTGCGCGTGTATGGTGTATATGTGTGTACATAGATAATTCCCCCTTCCCCTCCCCTTTCGTGTGGAGGACTAGAAATCGCATAAGAGAAAGGGAAGGGCTCCTCTCCCGGTGTCTTAGGGAGCCCTACCCAGATGGGGGTTAGGAACACCAGGACGACGGTAATTGTGAAAGATCCCCTGGTTCTGGACGCGCTTGCAGCGACTGTTCCTGCGAGACGGCAGAGCGGCTGCTCCGAGCTCCGCTCAGCCCCCGGCCACAGCGCGCTGCCCCTCCGCCGGCCGCCGCTCCTCGCCCCTCCGCCTTACGAGGCGACGACGGCGACTTGAAGCAACTTTTCCTCGCCCAGGGTTTTCTATGGAACGCCCGTTCCCCGAGGGGCTGCGGGGGGTCTCCCTGCAGCACACCCGGCTGAGGGGAGCTGTGTGCTCCGAATGGAGAGCGGTGTCAAAGGCTGTCCTTTGCCCCGGCCCCTCCCCCCGCCGCTGGCAGCGGCAGCGGCTGAACTGAACCGAGATTACGGACAAAGGCTAGGGGAGAGAATGGCTGCTAGATCCTCGGAGGTAAATCTCAGGCTTACCTTGATGGTTTTCTTCTGGAATGTACATCCTCTTGTTTTCATTGACCATTTAAAACGAGTCCAGATTAATCCTTCCGAAAATCGGCTTGGTAAAATTCAAAGAAGAATGGAGCTGCAGATTTTTCCCTTTTATTATTACCTGATTCCCATTATTGCATCAAACACCAAAAACTGATCCTTTCCACTACTGCCTCCTTTAGTGAAATTGCAATGCATCCTCAGTACATCCGGGCCCCTTCCAAGAATTTAGCACAGCACCTCTGGCTGTTAAACCATAAAAAAGAACAGGAAGGGGGGAAACGAGAGAGAGAGAGGGGAAAAAAAGAAAAAAGAAAAAGGAAAAAGAAAAAGCATCCAGGACAAACCTCTGAGGGTTAAACGTCTTTTTAAAATCCACCAACTACAAGAGTAAGAAAAGGAGGAAGGAAAAAAAAAAGAGATGTTCAAACGCTGCTGCTCCTCCTCTTCAAAGCCATTCTGAGCGCGTTGTGTTGGCAGGGAGCTGTTTCTGCAGAGGAAGAGAGCACAGTCCCAGCCCCTTACTCCCTCCCCTCCCTCAGCGCGCTCCCCTCGCCGACAGACAGACACACTGAACGCTTCCAGATGTTCCAGCTGCGGCGGCTGCACGCAGCCCCCCGCGCACCGCGCTTAGAGCCGCCGGACTTGATCCCAAAGTTTAACACGCTGCCTGCCTGCCTTCACTGCGCCTGCTGAAGCCGTGCTACAGACATGACGTCAAGGAGGCGAGCTGGAGCCGGCTGCCTGGAGAAGTGGGGGGACAGCCGAGGGGAGCGGCGGCGGGGCCGGGCCGGGGGGCGGTGGCACGGCGGGGGGGGGGCACGGCGAGGCGGTGGCACGGCGGGATGGCGGCACGGCGGGGCGGTGAACCGGCGGGATGGTGGCACGGCGGGGCGGTGGCACGGCGGGGCGGTGAAACGGCGGGATGGTGGCACGGCGGGGCGGTGACACGGCGGGATGGTGGCACGGCGAGGCGGTGGCACGGCGGGATGGTGACACGGCCCCGCGCTCGCCGACTCGCCCGCGCCCAGCACCCCGCGGCCGCCGGCGCCGCCGTCCTCCGGCCCCGCTTCGATCCGGTTTCTCAATACCGTGGGCTCTGCCCTGCGGTTCCACTACGGAATGCGACTGTGAGCTGCATCCCGAGGAGGACAGTATCGTTCGCTGAATCGTTACGGGCGGTATCGTGCGCAAGCGGTTGGCGAAACGGCAGAAGGGGCTGCGGTTGTGGGTGATCCGTTACGAGCAGCAGACAGGCAGGGAAAGAGATACTCCGGGATAAGTTGCACAGACGAGAGGATGCACAGATGTTTAAAGAGATTAATCAAGCTAGGATTTGCAAAATCCTTGGTGGAAACACCAGCGTGCTCCGCTGGTATCCCACTGCTTGCCTTAATTATGCCTCTCGTTTGGCCCTCTATAATTGAAGCCTCCGCAGAGAGCAAAAATGCCTTCTTTGAAACGAAATGCGAACTGAATGCGGTACATGTGAAATGGATTTGGACTCTCCCAGCTGCCATGTTAAACAAGAGATGCGGAGTTCAGAAACACCCCTCAGGAACCACTGCAGAACCTGCCACAGCCTAGCAGAAACTGCCCTGCTCTGATGCCCGTGGAGGTGCATGGCCAGAATAATCTGTCCTACCTGTAAAACTGCGCCTGTAAATTCTCATGATAACAGGATCCGGTTAATATCACATAGTATTTGTGGGGACTTAAAACACAGGATTTCCTTCCTTTCAAGTGGCTTTCCATTTCAACTAGAAAAAGCATGCTTAAAAGTTGGTAGTACCCCTATAAAGAAATGACTTACGAACTATTTAGTGACTTCCCTAGAAATACATTTCAGAGCCCTGTAGCAAATACCTTGTCTCTTTTTGAGGCTTTCCCCCCACCACTTTAAATGAGCTGTGTCAGATGGAACTCAAAATATAATAGAAAACAACAGCACCTATTTACCCGAAGAAGAAAACAATACATCCACTTGGAACTACGAGAAAAACTGGAATAGATGTAAAGCACTTACCAAAAACTGGATGCGGCCAAAGAACTTGTCCTAAAAAGAGGTAATTTTGGTTTCTAATAAGGACTGATCACCACAACTTCTGCCTTAGATGCTATTCAAAGGGTAATTCACCAACAACAGATGTCATTGACAGCATGGAGAGACGCAGCTTTATTTCTGACTCAGGAGGAAGAGTTCCTCTGAGCAATTAAAATACTCTGTCCTCTATTGCCTAGTTTTTCTCTAATAATGTCACATGCGCTTCCCTCGTTTAACTTGCCAGCCCAAGCAAGATGACAGCTAGAGGTGGAACAGCAGTGTGTGAGCTCTCATTGGCAATTCAAGTTGCCTTCTTCAAAAATAAAGCCCTCCACCATTACAAGAAGTGTAATCAGCAAGTCCTTCACTTGTTACATTTGTTGTTTGTACATTTACACAACTGACATTTGTTGTGTAAATATACATTTTGTGTTTTCCTCCTGACCACAAACCCTTGCCATTGTGGATTGTGCTAACTCCATTTTTCCCAGCTGTGAGTCAAGCAAGAGTTGCATGATTCACCCTGCATGGACAGGATCTCTGGGGACGTTAAGTGCATCCTGATCACTCCTGTACAGAAATCAAACTCCAGTGGGGCACCTGTAAATGTTTCTTTTGGTCTTCTTGGATCACATTGTCATCTAGCTGAGGATTTATATACAGTATTAATTAAATAGCTAATGTGTACAGAGCCTTGCTTTATGCCAGCTTACATACATATGCAGCCACACACACAAGCTGTCCCTGCCACCTACAAATCTTTTTCTCCATCTTTATTCCTCTCTCTCTCTCTGCCAAGCTCCCACTGTGGGACACAAGTTAGGCCGATTATCAAAAATTGAATACAGAAGAAAAATAGAACAAGAAACAAGAATATTAGCTGGCATTAATTTCTTCGGCATAAATATAATTGAGGTTTCCTTACTCAGCAATTCTGATGCAAATAGTTTTCCATACAAAGAAGCAGAAAGAAGCTGTAAGATTAAGATGGTAAGATCTTGCTATTGAAGAAAAAATCAGGTGGCATACGACTGAACATCACGCCTTCCCCTAAAGAGCTGTACTGTCACAGTACACTAAGAAAATGTAGTCCATGAAAAGGGGTTTGGTAAAAGTGCTTGCAAGACTTTTTTCTTAGTAGCATGAGTACTGAAATTCCCATTTAATGACAGTGCTCTCAGGAGGGAACCTGAGGTGTTACCCTCCACAGAAACCAGAAAAATTCTAAGGGCCTACATTTTTTTTTTTTAATTATTTTTCCCATCCTTTACCCTTTTTGTCCCATTTTTCATAGAAGCAGTGCAGAAGATATTACTAGAGATACCAGAGCAGCAGCTTGGAGACTTCAGGGAGGACAACAGCTCTTCCCTGGACAGCCTCTGAATTCTGAGACCTCCTATCAGGTACATTCTGAAGGTAAAGCATAGAAAGTCTCATTCACTTAGTCTGCATTATTTTTTAATGACTGATGCTCTGAAAAGCTTTAAGTCCTTCTGAAGGGGGAGCAGACTTAGCCTTCTTCAGAGTTAGATCCCCACACACACAACCCAAAGATGAAGGTATGAGTGAAAGATCTTGAAAAAACGGTGGGATAAAAATTGTTCTTTCAATACAAAACCAATTAGGAAGTTCCTTGTCCTTGCCTGATATGGCAGCCAGCAGATTTAGAGGTAAAATGGACAGGGTAATGATCAGACAAGAGGCTATCTCACACCAGGCTGAATCCATACTTGGAGACTTCCTCTAAGCAGATGACTATAGATTGGACTAATGATCCAGTGCTGTTCAACCTTAGGCCAGCTCTAAAGTGAAGATACTAGGTTTTTACCCCCCAGGAATGCTACAAGGAGAAAAATTCTTCTCCAAATGCTCTGAAGACAATAATAATGAGGGCCATATAAAGCACCAAGACAGAGATTTCTGAAGAACAGCTATTTAAAGTTAGGAAGTGTCAGAGATGATTTGTAGGGTGCACAATGTGCAAGAGTTCATTCTGCCTGTGGGGGATTTTTTGTTCTGTGTACAAGGCAGTACTACTACCCAGCCATATATAGAGTATACTGGGCACAACAGCTTCTTCAAAACCTAGGATCAGAATCTACATCCATCTTTAGAAGAGAAATCACCCAAATAGGTCGTGCAGGAAAATAAATCCTCAATTCAAAAAGGAAGAGTTACTGTTGTTCTGTATTTAAAGATGGGACTAGAAAGCAAAGGGATGAAAACAGAGAAGAGCAATAACTCTGCACTGAACTATTTTTATAACTTATACAATTATTGGAAAGGCTCTTTTAAGCAGTCTTTTTACATGATGTAGGGTTTACATTGGTCCTATTGTGTAAGTTATCTAGCTATCTAATTGCAGTAAATTATGTTCACACTATTTTGGCAGTAATGCCTTTTACTATAAAGTAAGAAGGTAAATTATTCAAAAGTGGAGAAGAATTGTATTTATCCCCAGAAACAGTATTAAAGCTCACAATACAAATGTGATTCTTTCCAGGGCCCTCCCAGAGAAACTCTGCCAGAGATCTTTATTACTTTGCTGAAACATATTTTTTTCCCCACAGATTTAAGGTTTTGCACCTTAGCCAACAGAGGAGACTTCCCATAAGAATCAGCAATTTCTTCCACTGAAAATCATGTTGGTTTTTTTTTTAATCCCTGATTTAAATAAATGGGATCTAAACACAGTACATCTAAAAGTGTGAGTATCATCCTCTCCATCTGAACTTCTTGGTTGTTGCTGCAAAAAACCTCCCACTCACCTATTCACATCCATGAGGATGGATGTTCAAAAATGTACCATATTTTACTTTCTTTTGGTTACCTAATTTTAATTGGAATGCAAGTGATCGATAGTCCTGTCTAAAGCTATTCAAAGTCTGGTTAGGAAACTGCAAACCTTTCAAAACCATCAACCTGCTGCAACACAGTAGAGTTTCTCAAGAAAAAAAGAACTCTGAGATGGAAGAGGAAAGAAAGGTTGACAACACCAGTTTCTAGGTGATTTGATTTCTTAAAATCTGGAACAGCACCATATGCACAGGAACTTTTGCAATTTTATACAGTCAGAAAGACTGATTTTCAAAGTTAACTTGGAACACTTAGCTGTATTTTTCACAGTGAAATTAATAGGAGTGGTCACTTGGCTTTGAAATTTTGGTAATTAGCTTTTACATTTATATTCAAATGTCAACAAATAGCTACACAAAGTTAGGAGGAAAACAATAAGATTTATCAAGGTCTTTTATGCTCTGGTAAAGCATATTAAGGCCTAGACTTGGCACACAATAGAAAAAATACATCCAGGGAAAAAAGGAAAGAATGAAATAATAGACAACTGGATAGGAAAGTAGCTAGTAATTAGATTAAACTGTCATAAGACACAGGAGAGAAGCAAGTAGATCAAACTGATAGACTTCAAGTAGTATTTGATTTTTTAGACTGGAGAAGCTTCTAGAAAGTAAGCTGGGTAAAAAGTGTGCTTTGTTCACATCTTGCTGGTTGGCTTTCAGCTGTGATCTGATTTCAGTGGGTGGTGGCAGGGGCATGTTCTAATTCCAGCTGCAGAAATGAGAGAGCTTGCCCATTTCTCCCTGCACAGAGGTGGTTAGTGGTTCATGATTAGGAAGCAGCATTGTATGAATTCAGGCATGAATTCCAAGTGTGGCAGCAAACAAATGTTTGATCACACTGCAACAACACAACATTTATCCCAAGGAAGAAAGATGATTAAAATATTTCATTAGTATAGTCAGTTACTATGGTATTGGCTATACACAGTGTCAGCAGTTCATTTTGAATCAGGTGTCTTCCTATCCTGAAGGACAATAATTGCTCAGTAAGTGTATCTGGTTATAATGCAATCTTTGTGGTGGTCTTCTGGCTTTTTTTCACAAGTATTTCTTTCTAAAATGGAGGAAATACCATCTCACCCAGCAATCAGTCTCTCTTTCAACTGCAGCACCTTTATTTCATGTAATCTTAACATCTGTTCTACAACTTGCAGTTCTCCCACTGTCTCATGTTAAAATGACTGGTATTTGAGCTGAATAATGATTTTAAATTTCGTTAATTATTATTAATAATGATTATTAAATTAAGTAATTTAAAATACAGCTTCCACATATAGTAATGTTTTATTGCAATCCCAGTTTCCAGAATTGTATGGTTAGAGCCTATAATCAGTTCAGTGTTACCTCAGCACCACCTAAGCCTTGCATTCAAGCGATCTAAAGCTCTTCTTTGCAAACCACCCTTTAAAACAAAATTAGTTCCAATAGATTGCTCAAAATAGCTCTTTTTATTTCCATAAAAATAATCATCAAACCACCACAATCAAATGCTACACAGACCCTAATTGAATTGGTTCTCTCATCAACTTTAAAACTGTATATTTCATTACGCTTCCATCTTGACTAATCATTCTCTTAGGACATCCAAAAACTCATTTAGTGGGACTTCATTAAAGTGTTGCAGAAGTTCTGGAAGTGTGAAACAAAGTGTTTCAAAGTGTATTTTGCTGAAGAGATAGTAAAGTCATCCTGGGAAAGTTCTTGAATAGAGCATAACTTAAATCCACCGCAGTTGCATGGAACTGGGCTTGCACACACCAGTTACTCCAGTAGCTTTCATTTCAAAATGGTTGTGTGGCTGTTGCTGTTGGTGAACTGGGGGAGTTCTGCTGCAGAACACTCCAAATACAGCAGTATGCCATGGGTGGTTNTTCCACTGAAAATCATGTTGGTTTTTTTTTTAATCCCTGATTTAAATAAATGGGATCTAAACACAGTACATCTAAAAGTGTGAGTATCATCCTCTCCATCTGAACTTCTTGGTTGTTGCTGCAAAAAACCTCCCACTCACCTATTCACATCCATGAGGATGGATGTTCAAAAATGTACCATATTTTACTTTCTTTTGGTTACCTAATTTTAATTGGAATGCAAGTGATCGATAGTCCTGTCTAAAGCTATTCAAAGTCTGGTTAGGAAACTGCAAACCTTTCAAAACCATCAACCTGCTGCAACACAGTAGAGTTTCTCAAGAAAAAAAGAACTCTGAGATGGAAGAGGAAAGAAAGGTTGACAACACCAGTTTCTAGGTGATTTGATTTCTTAAAATCTGGAACAGCACCATATGCACAGGAACTTTTGCAATTTTATACAGTCAGAAAGACTGATTTTCAAAGTTAACTTGGAACACTTAGCTGTATTTTTCACAGTGAAATTAATAGGAGTGGTCACTTGGCTTTGAAATTTTGGTAATTAGCTTTTACATTTATATTCAAATGTCAACAAATAGCTACACAAAGTTAGGAGGAAAACAATAAGATTTATCAAGGTCTTTTATGCTCTGGTAAAGCATATTAAGGCCTAGACTTGGCACACAATAGAAAAAATACATCCAGGGAAAAAAGGAAAGAATGAAATAATAGACAACTGGATAGGAAAGTAGCTAGTAATTAGATTAAACTGTCATAAGACACAGGAGAGAAGCAAGTAGATCAAACTGATAGACTTCAAGTAGTATTTGATTTTTTAGACTGGAGAAGCTTCTAGAAAGTAAGCTGGGTAAAAAGTGTGCTTTGTTCACATCTTGCTGGTTGGCTTTCAGCTGTGATCTGATTTCAGTGGGTGGTGGCAGGGGCATGTTCTAATTCCAGCTGCAGAAATGAGAGAGCTTGCCCATTTCTCCCTGCACAGAGGTGGTTAGTGGTTCATGATTAGGAAGCAGCATTGTATGAATTCAGGCATGAATTCCAAGTGTGGCAGCAAACAAATGTTTGATCACACTGCAACAACACAACATTTATCCCAAGGAAGAAAGATGATTAAAATATTTCATTAGTATAGTCAGTTACTATGGTATTGGCTATACACAGTGTCAGCAGTTCATTTTGAATCAGGTGTCTTCCTATCCTGAAGGACAATAATTGCTCAGTAAGTGTATCTGGTTATAATGCAATCTTTGTGGTGGTCTTCTGGCTTTTTTTCACAAGTATTTCTTTCTAAAATGGAGGAAATACCATCTCACCCAGCAATCAGTCTCTCTTTCAACTGCAGCACCTTTATTTCATGTAATCTTAACATCTGTTCTACAACTTGCAGTTCTCCCACTGTCTCATGTTAAAATGACTGGTATTTGAGCTGAATAATGATTTTAAATTTCGTTAATTATTATTAATAATGATTATTAAATTAAGTAATTTAAAATACAGCTTCCACATATAGTAATGTTTTATTGCAATCCCAGTTTCCAGAATTGTATGGTTAGAGCCTATAATCAGTTCAGTGTTACCTCAGCACCACCTAAGCCTTGCATTCAAGCGATCTAAAGCTCTTCTTTGCAAACCACCCTTTAAAACAAAATTAGTTCCAATAGATTGCTCAAAATAGCTCTTTTTATTTCCATAAAAATAATCATCAAACCACCACAATCAAATGCTACACAGACCCTAATTGAATTGGTTCTCTCATCAACTTTAAAACTGTATATTTCATTACGCTTCCATCTTGACTAATCATTCTCTTAGGACATCCAAAAACTCATTTAGTGGGACTTCATTAAAGTGTTGCAGAAGTTCTGGAAGTGTGAAACAAAGTGTTTCAAAGTGTATTTTGCTGAAGAGATAGTAAAGTCATCCTGGGAAAGTTCTTGAATAGAGCATAACTTAAATCCACCGCAGTTGCATGGAACTGGGCTTGCACACACCAGTTACTCCAGTAGCTTTCATTTCAAAATGGTTGTGTGGCTGTTGCTGTTGGTGAACTGGGGGAGTTCTGCTGCAGAACACTCCAAATACAGCAGTATGCCATGGGTGGTTTCCTGAGTATGTGCCTTCCAAAGCTTCCTCAGCTGCAGAGGAACCCTGATGGAGCAGAAGCAGTGAAGTAGGTGCAGTGCCAGCAAGCACAGTTCAGAGCATTCTTTGAGGGGGGGACAATGCAGTGAGGTAGGTTTTAAATCAACATAGTGTAATAAATGTTCTTTATGTCTGCAGTTTCTCTAGCTTTAGATGCTGAGAAAATGTTACACTACCATTTGAACTACCCCTCCAGCACACAATCAGAACAGCCTTTTTATAAATAAATAACATATTTTACAAATAAACAACTCTACGATGTTTACTCACTACTTACACATGTTCTGAAGGAAATATTTCTATTCCCTTAACATAAATAGTTGTGAGGTCAGTTACTTTAAAATGCCATTGATGTATACAGGAGTTTATAAGAGTTACCTCTCAGGAACTTCATGAAACTAAGAATGACCAAGCTAAAGTCCTGACACACACACACACACACACACACACACATAGACACACAGACACACATACACACAGACACGCACACACGAAGGGAAAGAAAAAAAGACAAAAAAAGACAACATTTTGACCTACAAGATGTGCATCACAGTAACAAAGCTTTCCAGATCAGGTTTAATGTCATTACTGATTTAGAGTGAAAGTGAGAACTAGAGGAACATTTCCTTTGGCTGGAACTTAAAATAGTAAGAGTTTATTGTGAGGGGAAAACCTGTTGTCTTCTCACTAGCTAAGCAAAACTGTCCTGTTCTGCAAAGTAACACAACAGGGAGGTCTCAGCATAGGCTACATCACTGGCTAAGGCTGCTTGAGCTGCTATTCATAACTCACCCTTTTTCAGACCACCATGGAATTTTTCAGCCTGTCTTTGGTTTCCATGTTTAGAGAAATCTTGTGCCAATTCCACGTGTAGCATGCATATGAAATATCTTCATTTAATTTCTTGCCATTATCCTTCCTTCCTTTCTGTCCTCCTCACTTTTTTGCATTGTCTTCTTAAATCAGAAAAAACAGGAGTTACAAAGAACTCAGGCCTTCATCCTGATCTGGAATTCTGGACATTAAACCAATAAACTGATAAAATATAACAATACTTATCATCAGTAATCTTACCAATTGGAAAAAAAATGAATAAATGTCAAACAGAAGAGGACATGGTTTCAACTTTGTTCTCCAATTGTCTTTCAGATGATGTCCTTTATATCTCTTTTACTTGTGTTTCCATGAGATAGTTTGAGTCTTCTGACTTCAGAAGATTGGGTGGGTGAGTGGAAAGCAAGATGAATGTTTCAGACCTAGCTCCTTAATGACTAAAACCCCAAAGAAATCTCTCTATCCAGTTTCTTAGTTTCTTCTTCTGGACTTCCAAAGAAAAACAAAGACAGGGTCTTTACGACAGATACAATGACAACAGTCATAAACTAAAACACAGGATGGTCCAACTCAACAGAAATAAAACTTTTTTTCACCCTGAGAGCTACCATGCACTGGGCTGACTTTCTCAGAAGGGCATCTCTTGGAAGATTTTAAAGTCAGCTGGACAAAACTCTAAGCAACCTGGTCCCTGCTTCAAGCAGAAGGCTGGGGTAGGTGCCCTCCTGAGGTCTCTTTCAACATAAGCTGTTCTGATTCTAAGACTGAAAGGGGTGAAAATACCTATTTTTTTTACATTACTTTGCTGATGTTTCTTTTATTGGAACCAGAATAAAATGTCTACTGATATACTGTAATTATGAAATAAGAATAGGTGAAACAAAACTCTTGACTCACTTTCAACTGTACCATCTTT
>VYZU01006927.1:0-28354 GCA_013401355.1 Ceyx cyanopectus | reverse complement strand
CCCAATTTATTCCATTTATTTCCAGCTATTAAATAAATTATCAGGTAGCTACTGTACAGAGATGCTCTGAGATTGTAAAAGGAATGACCTGAGCTCTTGCCTTGGGACGAGACAGTATATTACATGGAATTAATCAGTATAGGCAATGAAAATATTTCAGAATCACTGCTTGGGAGAATATTCATTCAATTCAGAGGGTAATGCCCATTTGGCAATTAACCTATGCCCTGCCCAAGCCAGGATGCCATTGAATAAGGGGAGGCAGCATTTAAGATAGACCAAAGCCATGACTTTTGGTTATGAGCTGGTGACAAAAACCTAAAAAGCTTAAGGTATTTGGACTTGTAATTTTGCCAGGGCTAAGAGCTCACACACTGATCCAGATTCAAATTTCCCCGAAATTCAGCCCTTTGGGGAAGGTAAATAACAGTTCCTTGCTGTAATTATATCCACGTGGCTGCTTTCTACTAATTGTCAGGTCCAAAATGACATCGTCCCTGTGTTTCTAATGCGCAGCTGGTGATAATCACTAAAAAATATGGTTTGGATACAATTTATTCCTTGTGCAGTATCTGCCTTATTGCATCTAAATTGAAACCAGACTCCAGACCGTGCTGTGACTGTTATGGGGACTTGAAGCTGCTTTCTGACCTGCCTGCCTCTCCTCCAGCCTGCAACATCACCTGCCACATGGGCCATGTCAACGCCGAGTGTGACTCCTGCATGTGCGAGGACGCGACCCTGCATGGGAAGGTCTCCCTCGAGGATGGGTCACCTGCTGCCGATGCCCGGGTCTACCTGCAAGCCAAAAAACTCAAGCTGTTGACAATGGTTGATAACAGAGGCATGTTTATGATCCCGGGGATTTGTCCCGATGGCAAAAACACCCTTAAAATCAAGAAAGCAAAATACGCAACGGCGACCGTCACCGTGCCCGAGAGCAATAGGAGAAACCTGGGGATCCAAGTGCAGCTGCAACGATCAGGTAGCCCCAGAGAGGTGGGGAATGCAGGAGGCTTTACACATTAATCTGAAAGAAACCATGTTTTTAGGAGGGAATGGTAACGAGGTGGCCTTCTCCTCCTCCTGCAGGGAAACCCTACATTTTCAGGAGCCCAGAGGACAAAGCCAGGAGAGTGGGACAGAGCGTGTCACTCTGCTGCGAGGCCCTCGGCAGCCCGGCCCCCGACCGCTACCTCTGGTAAGGGACTCAAGTTTGATCAGACAGAAGTTTAGTTTACAAGACAAGAGGAAATGGCCTCGGATTGTGCCAGGAGAAATTTAAGTTGGAGATCAGGAAAAAATATCTTCAACAGCCTGCCCAGGGCAGTGGTGGAGTGCCCATGATCCCTGGAGGGGTTTCCAAGCCATGGAGTTGTGGTGCTGAGGGACATGGGTTAGTGGTGGCCTGGCAGTAGTGGGGGAACAATTGGACTTGATGACCTTAAAGGTCTCTTCCAACCAAATTGATTCTGTGATTCTAAGTCTTACCTGTCCCACAGATTCATTTTTCATAAAGGTGAGGGTTTTTTAGTTACAAATCAGCCAAATATGCTAAGAACTGATGGCTGGTTTCCTCGAGATGGACAGAGTTGCTGTTTCTCACAGGTGCAGTCCTGTCCTCTGCAGAAGGACTTGCTGGAAAAACATACAAATAAGAGTGAAAAGCCTCAGCAGGTACAACCAGCAGCTCTACCTGCCAGCCATCCAGCAGCCACATCTCAGCGCTACCAGGGGGAGGGGAGTAATTTTTAGATTATGCCATTGATCTAGATTATGAATGGGGAAACTGAGGCAAGAAGTCTGGATGCAGGATTAGGCCATTGCTTGGCTCCAGCCAGGCCATTAGCTTCTCTCCTCTGTTCCTGGCAGGTACCACAATGGCTCACTGCTGGACCCCTCCTTATACAAATATAAAAACAACCTGATTCTGAAGAACTTGAACAGAGACCAGTCTGGAGAATATTTCTGCAAGGCCAGCAGTGCTGGGGGGTCAGCGAAGTCACAACCTGCCAAGCTTGCTGTCATAGGTAAGAGAAAACCTGCATGATGCTCTCCAAGCAGCTGGAGGGGTGGGGATGTGCAGAAACCAGAAACTGTGATAGATATGGGAAAGAAAACTCGTAGGAAAAATATTTGGGCTTTATTTCCTGCATCTGTTAGCAGATAAGCTTGCGTGAGCTGGTTGTGAACCAGATGTTCTCCACAAACTGGAGCTCTAGATTGCAGGTAACCTGCCAAGCTCACTCTGCTGGTTTCAGCAGATTTCTTGCTGTACTTGCAGCCTGATGTGAATGTTTGTTTGTTTAGGTTTGTTTTTTAAACCTTGGGACACATTTTATTCTGTCCATAGCCATAAGCCAGGCAGCTGCAGAACATCGAGCTGAGGGAGGGTTGGATGGCAGGAGCTGGGATGCTCCTGCAAAGAGCACTGCTCTTCATCAGGTACCCAGAGCTAAATCCAGATGAATTCAACTAACCAAAATCCAGTAGAACATCTGGTTTATGGCTCAGTGTTATTGGAAGTAACACTTAGCTCTGAGGGTTTCAGACCACATAGCGATGTCTGTACAATTATTTCATGCTGCTCATTAAGAAATCCTATTCAACAGGAAGACAAGAGGCAGCCTGCAACTCCCAACCCCAGAGCCACCTCATCCGACTTCCTCACGACTGCTTCCAAAAAGCAACAAACTCCTTCTACTACGACGTGGGCAAGTGCCCAGCAAAGACCTGTGCTGGGAAGTTGGATAAGGGACTCCGGTGTAAGGACAACGTCGCCTTCTGTTGTGGGGTGTCCAAGATGGAAACCAGAGACATCTCCTGTGATGGGTACACGCTTCCCACTAAAGTAGTCGTAGAATGTGGCTGCAAGAAATGCACTGAGACCAAAATAACAGTTCGAGGCAGAGCCACAGCAGCAGATAATGGTGAGCCATTGAGGTTTGGCCACATCTACATGGGGAACAAGAGAGTGAGTATGACAGGCTACAAGGGAACTTTCTCAGTCCACGTCCCAGCAGACACAGAGAGACTGGTTCTAACGTTCGTCGATCGGCTGCAGAAGTTTGTGAACACAACAAAAGTTCTGCCCTTCAAGGAAAATGGAGGGGCTGTGTTTCATGAGATCAAGCTGCTAAGAAAGAAACCTCCTGTTACTCTGGAATCCACCGAAACCAATGTGATTACTTTGGGAGAAATGGAAGAAGATGATCCGATTGCTGAATTAGAAATTCCCCCCAATGCATTCTACAAGAAAAATGGAGAAGCCTACAGGGGCAAAGTGAAAGCCAGTGTGACATTTCTGGACCCAAGAAACATCTCGACGGCTGCTGTGACACAAAGCGACCTGAACTTTGTCGATGACGAAGGAGACGTGTTCCCGCTCCGCACCTATGGCATGTTTTCCGTGGACTTCACCAATGAACAGGGCACTGAGTCTCTTAATGCAGAAGAGGTGAAGGTTCATTTGGATGCTGCTCAGGTCAAGATGCCAGAGCACCTGCAAGAGATGAAGCTTTGGTCTCTGAACCCAGAGACAGGGTTGTGGGAGGAAGAAGGAGACTTCAACCTTGAGAAAAGCAGCCGGCGCAAAAGGGAGGAGAGAACTTTTTTGGTTGGGAACATGGAGATCAAAGAAAGGAGGCTTTTTAACCTGGACGTCCCGGAGACCAGAAGGTGCTACGTCAAAGTCCGAGCCTACAGAAGCGAGAGGTTTCTGCAAAGCGAGCAGATCCAAGGGGTTGTGATCTCTATTATAAACATGGAGCCGGAACCAGGGTTCTCCTCCAACCCCAGAGCATGGGGCCGTTTCGACAGCGTCGTCACC
The DNA here is from genome assembly GCA_013401355.1 of Ceyx cyanopectus. NCBI lineage: Eukaryota > Metazoa > Chordata > Aves > Coraciiformes > Alcedinidae > Ceyx > Ceyx cyanopectus. The sequence goes on along the minus strand of VYZU01006927.1, from coordinate 24,525 downwards.
GGTCCCAACGGCGCCTGCGTGCCCGCCTTCTGCGACGAGCAAAACCCCGAGGCCTACGCAGCTTATATCTTGGCGAGCATGGGAGGTGAAGAGCTGGAAGCTGTCCCCTCTGCTCCCAAACTCAACCCTAATGCTATTGGGGTCCCACAGCCGTATCTCAACAAGCTCAACTACAAGAGAACAGACCACGAGGACTCCAACACAAAGAAAACAGCATTCAGCATTAATATGGCCAAGCCAAGCCCCAATTCCCCAGAAGAGAACAACGGCCCTATTTATGCCTATGAAAACCTGAAAGAATGTGAGGAAGCTCCACAGAGCGCCGCCCACTTCAGGTTTTACAGGATAGAGGGAGACCGGTACGACTACAACACTGTCCCGTTCAGTGAAGACGACCTCATGAGCTGGACTGATGACTACCTGGCATGGTGGCCCAAGCCCATGGAATTTAGGGCCTGCTACATCAAAGTAAAAATAAACGGACCCCAAGAGGTGAACGTAAGATCTCGTAACATGGGTGGGACCCACCCGCGCACCATCGGCAAACTCTACGGCATCAGGGACGTCCGGAGCATTCGTGATCCAGAGCAGCGAGACGTGTCCGCAGCCTGCCTGGAGTTCAAGTGCAGTGGGATGCTCTTCGACCAAGACCGCGTGGACCGCACGCTCGTCAAAGTGGTCCCCCAAGGCAGCTGCCGTCGAGAGAGCGTCAACAGCATGCTCCATGAGTACCTGGTGAACCACCTCCCCATGGCTACCAACAACGACTCCAGCGAGTACACGATGCTGGCTCCGCTCGACCCGTTGGGACACAACTACGGCATCTACACCGTCACTGACCAAGACCCGAGAATCGCCAAGGAAATCGCCCTGGGCAGGTGTTTCGACGGCTCGTCCGATGGCACCTCCAGAACCATGAAGAGCAACGTCGGCGTTGGGTTGACTTTCACCTGTTCGGAGAGGAGCGCAACGGAGCAAAGCATCTTCCAGTCTCAGAGGAACTCGGGCCAGCAATCCGTGCTGGTGATGCCAGGGCAGAGCCCCACGTACCGAAGGCCGCCGGCAAGCCGCCGAATCACCCAAAGCAGGATCCAGATGAGAGGTCAACGTCCTGCCAACTACTAGAGCTGTGGAGAAGCCTCGGTGAAGTCACTCACACTCAAATACAGGTTGAAAGGAACATCTACCTGCTGATAACCTAATCAGAAGCTGGTAGATGTCATTACTTAAGAGACATAATTAAGGTGCACCTCTTTTTTTCTCCACCAGAAAGGAAAGACAAGGCAAAAAACTGGGGGTCAGCAGCAACAGTGAGTTTGTGTCTTATTAAATGCATCCATAAAAATCTTCTTTCTGCCTGACATTAAAACAGCTTCACACAATAGCCTAAAGGGAAGACTAAACACGTGAGTCAGTGAAGTCATGTACATAAAATACTCTCCTGTTCTGCATCTGCAGACTTTGCCAGCCCTGTACAGTAGTTGGTAACATGAAAAGGAATAAACCAATTTCCTCATACTGAATTCAACTGCAAGGTTTTTGTACTTGAAATGTAAGTATTTTATTTATTTCTAGCTTTAGAATGACTGTCTTAGAACGCTTGGTTTTGGATTCAAGCTAAACTACTGGCAGCTGCAATTCTAAGAACTCACATGCTCGATTGGCACGGAGAACACATGTGGATTTGTAGGCTCCACATGGATAAAACTACAGTTTTCTCTTGCTTCTTGCATTATTTGACAAGGAAATCCATGCTCTGTGATAGGGTAGGTTAATAAAAAAAAAAAAAAAAAAGTAATTTTATAACTTCGACAATGCTGTGTTGCTTTTATGTTTGAAATGCCCAAATAAATAAACCATGTGTCCAGCTGACCAAAGAATAACCTGAAAAATTTCACCTTTCTGTTCATCAACAGGTCAGAGCTTTATCAGTGTGAGACTGATCCTGGGGGTAGGCAAGGGATTTAGTGCGTAGCTGGTGCTCCTCAAGGTTCAGGGCTTGACCACGGTGTGTCATGGTCAGGGAATCCATCCCCAGCCTGACATGTGGAGCATTAGCAACAGTGCTGGGAGAGGTGGAGTAGCAAGTCCGGGCAAGGGATGAACTAAGGAGGCAGCAGCAGGGTTCCCAGAGTGGGACAAGGTGTGGGGAAAAAGGGGCAGGGAACCCCTGTTTTCAGGGTGCTAGGAAACTATGCTGGGCTGGGAGGTGCAGAGGCAGGAAGAAAACAGCCTCCCTCCACTCTCAGCAGCAGTGAGCAGGACACTGCAGGACAAGAAGCTGCTCTCAGCTGAAGGTACAGATGGCCACAGAAGGTGATCATAGACACTGATCAAGTTGTCCTATCAAGCCCCCCATACTTCTAGAGCAGAATCAAGGACCTCACTAGCACAGAAGACATCTTGTGTTTCCACCCCAAACACTGGCAATAAAGTTTTGGGGTGCAGCAAGCCAGCAATCTTCCAACAACAAAAGTTCCACCAAGAGAGACCACAGAAAGGTGGGCAGCGCTACTGGATGAAAACTGGAATTCAAACACACACTCAAAAATGGATTTCCCTTTTCTATCCCATCCCCTCCTATGCGTATGAAAGGAGTTCTAGTTTTTAATGGCAGTGGGGTTGGAACTAGATTGTTTTTAAGGTCCTTTCCCACCCAAACCATTCTGTGATTCTACACTGTCTTACCTACAGCTCATCAAAGGGATGGGGAATATTTCAAGTGTTTAGGAAGCTTCACAACAGGTTCTCAGGCCTGACATGGGACATCCTACAGCAGTAAGCACAGAGCTAAGTGCAGGACTGAGTGTCCAGGCAGCCCAATTATGATAAAAAGGGAAAAAAAAAAAAAGCCAACTGAAAAAAAAAAAGCAACCCAACAAACCAACTTTAATAACCCATTGGTTTATGCAAATGACAGTTAGCAAAGAGAAGCAGAAAAGGAAGAGCTGTGGAATACTCTGGCACATCCTCTTCATACCAATGAATTTAGACTCTATTTTGTGTTTAGTCTGCTGAAAGGGCTTGGCACAAGCTGGGGCCAAGGCAGCCAGTGGGGAGCATTAGCTCGGCCCTTCCCACAGATCTCTTGGCTTAAGCTGCAGACTCGCAGAGAAATGTCTCTTCCCTCCACTCCCCTCCTCCCCTGCAGCCAGCCAGCCAAATCCCAAACTTAAATTTCATCACTTTGAGGTTGAAGCAGCACAAATGACTTCCACAGACCAACCCATGAGGTACAGAGATGAAAGCAGGCTTGGGATCTGGTACCTGTGCTGCATGTGGGCTCGCCCAGCAGAGCACAGGGGGGAAATGTCTGTTCTTTCTGGAGAAATGACTGTATAAAAGGAATGAAATGGTCACAGCCCTACAGCCTGAAATTCTGCCCATCCATGAAAGATCAAGAAGCTCTCCAAGTTTCCCCAGTCTGTCCCCCACAGCAGCTTAAATCTGACTTGGAGGAACAAACTCATCTCTGCACTCACCAAGTCCCTGAGCTCTCAGAGGCAGCTGCTGGCAGAGTCCATTGGACATGGAGCAAGACAGAGATTTCAAACACGGGTGCTTGAGCACTATCACCAGAAAGCTATCACCATAAACAACCTTGGCCCAACAACCACCACTCAGTGCTAAATGCTTCATCATTACCAAGGTGCCACCATGCCACATACATTAAGAAAGCTGATGCAGGAGAAAATGCTACAGAGGGTCCTGGCATCCACTACTCACATGAGTTTTCTGCTTTAGTTCAGTGTCAGTTCTGACTTCTCCAGCTTCTGTTAATGGTCAATGTCCTTTCTGCAACCTGAAACCTAACCCACATATCAAAGGAGAGCATCAGCTGGAGGAATGCAGGAAGGCTTTGACACAGCTCCTCCCTCAGCCTTAGCCTTCAGACCACCAACCTTGAGGAACAGGCTGAAGCAGGAAACCTGGCTCCTAAACGTCACCAGGTTTGGGGCTAATGGCAAAAGCATCTTCCATTAAGGTTACTTAGCTTTCAACCCTTGGATAAAACTGGTGACCTATCACTCCTATTTTTAAGAAAGGGAAAATACTGCTTCCCAGAAGCTATTTGGCTGTCAGAATTAGGATAAACAAAAGGAGAGACTTTGTCTAGTCTCAACCTTCAAGTTATTCTGGCATTTTACAATCAACTTTTTAAAGAGACTCAAGCATTCCTGTGATTTGTCACTTACTCTTTTTGTTTGTTTGGCATTTATTCAGCAGAAAAGGGAATTAAGAGGTTTCCTAGGAAGCAGGGGGAGGTTTCAGATCATGAAACAGATGCAGCGAACTGCGAGTCACCGGCAGCTGAGGAAATATCACTCTAATACCGATTTGAAATCCAAGATGAAATCATCCCAATCCAACACCAGAGCCCTTCTGGTGCCCAGACATTTCCCAGTTCTACCAGTAATTTGGCTTCAGTGATCTAAACTGAGCCACGACAGATGTTGGGTCTATGACAAGCACTGCTGCCCTCCTGCACTTGCCTGAGAGAGGCACAGCTGGTTTCTTTAGCTCAGTATCACTTACCAATTCCTAGGGAGGCTGTGCTTGACCTCAGCAGTGGCACCAGGGATTGAATCACCTTGTCTACGTTCCAGAGTCAACCCTGACATGCTATTCCACACCTCATCAGTGAATGCCCCGTTTTTGTTTTGTCTGTTCTGCAAAAATAATCAGATTTTCATTACCTACTGAGTTAAATCCCTCCAGAGCTAGGTGAAAGCAGAGTTTCCAAAGAGACATTTTGGCTAACAGCTGCCTGGGGAGCACCAATTCCCTTTAAAGCTTCTCTACCTTGCCAAAAATAGCACAGGAAAGATTTCCCCTATAAAAAAAAATAAATTAACCTTACCCTCCTTTGCTCCATAAAACAAGTGGGGTAAAGCTGTGAGTATTCAGAGCTAGGACATGAACTGTAAAGCAACAAAGAGCTGTCCAAGACTACTTCTTGCATAGAAAGCAATTCTGGGAAGCCTTAGAGCAAACTCTCTATGGATTAAGTTACCAGTATAGCTATCCTGGTTGCAATACAGTTTAGACATTATTTGGTCATTTAACAACTAACTGAAGAGTTCCTGTACCAGATTTTCACAATCTTCTGTCCAGCTGACCTTGGTTTTCCTTTAAAAGAGATGCAGCCAGCACCATCTGCAGGGTTTCTGAGCACACACCACCTCAAACTCCCCCAGAGATGCAGGGAAACTATTTGCTGTTCATTTTACTTGGGTCATGAGTCACATTTCATTTTTCCAGTGCCAGGAGACCTGGCATACCAGTAAAGTTGGGTCCACCCATGCTAACAGAGAACTAAAAATCTCACTTCTTGTCTAATTTTTTTTTTTCAGTTGTGCTTAAAATTACCTATAAATTGGGGGTGGCTTTTTAACATGCTCAGTTCTCTGCTAATTCAGCTTTAGACAAGCCATGGCTGAGGCCAGATCCCTGCCATACAGTTGATTAGTGTCAAAAACATCACTGTCTATGGGGAAAGGGCTTTAAAGAAAATGTTTTATCTTTGGTAAACATTGATTATTTGAATTTCAAGGACACCTATTAGCACTCCTGAAAAATATCTGATTAAAAGCTCTCAGAAGCTCCAGCAGGAAAACACAAGACAAGCAGCCATCTAGCTGAACCAGCGATGTAAGACCCAAATCCCACCCTCCAGCCCCACAAATACACTAAAATCCCACCCACCATCCCTTCTACTGGCAGAAGGTGGTAACTAACCTTACATAGGCTGATCTGAACAGTGAAAGCAAAATGACTTCACAACCTTTATGTGCAGGTAGCAGGTGGGAGCAAAGCACAAAAACAGGTTGTTTGCTTGCAAATGGATTTCTACAGCACTAACTGCAACCTTGAGTCTGTGGTCAGAGATAAAAGGATTTCTTCACAGGAGCACAATTTCCACCTTGCTCTTGTTTTCACTTTTTGACTCTGATTCATAGGCTTGGATTTCTTGGAGCATCATGCGTTCTGGAAAACCTGTCAGAGGCAGATTAATTGTTGGACCAATGGTAATTAAATGCTGAAGCATCTGCTTTAACAGATGCTTCTTCAGAAACATTTCAATTCATGTGATAGAACACATTTTTCTAGATCTTCTGCTTGCTTTCAGAGAGTCACACTCAAACACATCAAGTTCCTATCACCTCAATGTATGTCCCATGAATTCTCACCTGACTTGAGCTTTAAGTTCCAGACACAACTGTTGGAAGAAGACATGAAGGTGCTGAAAAGCCTGAAGACCCAAAAGAACATGTGGACAAGATTAAACAGCACCTGCTATCTACCCCATTTTTAGAGTCAGTAAGCCCAAATATACAACGTAAGAGAACTAGATGAGATCTGCAATTAGAATAGATTAGGAATATTTTGTGTATTCCCTTTCCAAATCAAAGATTTATTGAAACTGAATTCCAGCACAGTGGAACAAGAGAACAAACAGGAAGCCAAAGGTAACTAAGCAGTTGCCAGGGACTGCCCAGATTGATGGAATAACAGAAAACTCCACCTAGCAAACAACCCTGACAAGGGCCAGTGACCAGCTGCACCCAGCTCCAGCTGTGGTATTATGCAAAGATGTGGGATTAAAAAATAAGGGATGTTCTGGGTGCAGTTGACTAAGAAAGCTATCACATGCAGGAAGATTCTGCTGATGCTCCCAGTTAAAGATAAAGTTATTTATCTCAGCATAAGGATATAAAGGCAGTTTAAGGGTCCACAAGAAACATCAAACCAGAGAATCTAAGAGTCTCTCAGTGAGCATTAAACTCTGAATAGCAGAGAAGCACGAGCTTTANAAAACATCACTGTCTATGGGGAAAGGGCTTTAAAGAAAATGTTTTATCTTTGGTAAACATTGATTATTTGAATTTCAAGGACACCTATTAGCACTCCTGAAAAATATCTGATTAAAAGCTCTCAGAAGCTCCAGCAGGAAAACACAAGACAAGCAGCCATCTAGCTGAACCAGCGATGTAAGACCCAAATCCCACCCTCCAGCCCCACAAATACACTAAAATCCCACCCACCATCCCTTCTACTGGCAGAAGGTGGTAACTAACCTTACATAGGCTGATCTGAACAGTGAAAGCAAAATGACTTCACAACCTTTATGTGCAGGTAGCAGGTGGGAGCAAAGCACAAAAACAGGTTGTTTGCTTGCAAATGGATTTCTACAGCACTAACTGCAACCTTGAGTCTGTGGTCAGAGATAAAAGGATTTCTTCACAGGAGCACAATTTCCACCTTGCTCTTGTTTTCACTTTTTGACTCTGATTCATAGGCTTGGATTTCTTGGAGCATCATGCGTTCTGGAAAACCTGTCAGAGGCAGATTAATTGTTGGACCAATGGTAATTAAATGCTGAAGCATCTGCTTTAACAGATGCTTCTTCAGAAACATTTCAATTCATGTGATAGAACACATTTTTCTAGATCTTCTGCTTGCTTTCAGAGAGTCACACTCAAACACATCAAGTTCCTATCACCTCAATGTATGTCCCATGAATTCTCACCTGACTTGAGCTTTAAGTTCCAGACACAACTGTTGGAAGAAGACATGAAGGTGCTGAAAAGCCTGAAGACCCAAAAGAACATGTGGACAAGATTAAACAGCACCTGCTATCTACCCCATTTTTAGAGTCAGTAAGCCCAAATATACAACATAAGAGAACTAGATGAGATCTGCAATTAGAATAGATTAGGAATATTTTGTGTATTCCCTTTCCAAATCAAAGATTTATTGAAACTGAATTCCAGCACAGTGGAACAAGAGAACAAACAGGAAGCCAAAGGTAACTAAGCAGTTGCCAGGGACTGCCCAGATTGATGGAATAACAGAAAACTCCACCTAGCAAACAACCCTGACAAGGGCCAGTGACCAGCTGCACCCAGCTCCAGCTGTGGTATTATGCAAAGATGTGGGATTAAAAAATAAGGGATGTTCTGGGTGCAGTTGACTAAGAAAGCTATCACATGCAGGAAGATTCTGCTGATGCTCCCAGTTAAAGTTATTTATCTCAGCATAAGGATATAAAGGCAGTTTAAGGGTCCACAAGAAACATCAAACCAGAGAATCTAAGAGTCTCTCAGTGAGCATTAAACTCTGAATAGCAGAGAAGCACGAGCTTTAGTATTCCCAGGTTAAAGTAATTGTGCACAACTTATGCTGGATAAAGAATATACTGAAAGTCCTCAAAAACAAATTGAAAACATTGTATAAAAATAAATTTATTGCTCAACAGTTGAAACAAGGATTTATTCACTGTCTTCAGCATTCCCAGAGATTCTTTTCCTTGCTGTGGAAAGAGAAACTAGTATCATCAGGAACCCAGGATGAAACCATGCAGACAACAGTAAGACCAAGCACTGTGAGAGGAAACCCCTTAACTTAGTTGAAGGTCATCACTGGGCATTGAAATATTTTGTATTACTATTAACTTACAGACATTTTCTTCCCCATTTTAAGTTACATCTATTGTTTTATATCCCGTGCTGCTATTTCCCTGTCTTTCAGAGTCTTTTTTGCTGTGCTAAGTTTGAGTGTTTGAAATCTGCATTCCTGATGAACTGTTCTTGAGTTCTGCTGGAACCAGGAGTGCATATATCCATTGTAGAAGTCGACTGCTGTAAGCTGCTTCTTTAATATGACTGTTTTGATTCCAACCCATCCTTCCTACAAATAAAAACAAACACAAAAAAATGGCAGTGAGCATCTTTCACATTTTAAAGTTATCTTTAGTTCTCACTAGGCTGAGTTTCTGAACACATTTTGTTTAATGTCATCACGTTTACATCACAAATCAAATTCTCTCTTGCATGTGAAAAGTCTGTTAGTGGAAATTAAAAGTTCTTCAAGATATCAAATAAAAAGACTGGTGATAATCTGAAATAGTTCAGTGAATAACCATGGGCTATTAAGACAAAAGTACAAATACTAAAGACATCATTTTTAGAGCAAATTTGGAATAAAAGAGAGAAACCCACCTTGCAACGAACTATCAGAGTTTTGGATGCTTTGTGGTACAGCAGTGAACCAGGAACAGCTCCAGGGTCATTTAATATTTGATCTAAAAGCAAAGCAATATTGTCTTGTATTTTGATTCCAACAAATAAAGTTCAAAATACTTCTCTCTAAGCAACAGCATGCAAAGCTATTGGGAGCACAACTGCATACCATCTCTAAGTCAAGGCTTCAAAGGACAGGAAAAATTAACTTAAAAGTACATACCAGAAAATCCAGGGATATTATTCACTTCCACAAAATCCAGAAGTTTAACAGCAGTCCCTTTAAACAATGTCTGTAAAGGAAACTGGAAACAAGTAGAAGACACATTGAGAATATTTTCATTATTTCCAGGCAACAGTTTTTTTTTCTTAAGATAACCACGATAACAAGGTCAGAGGAAAATTAAGAAGAGACCTTCCTTATCATATCAAGTTTTCTTTTTCCTCATCTCACTGACAAGCAGCCCCTTAGCACATGCCTTAAGGAGTTCAGCAATGAGCTATAGGGGCTGTCAGCACTGTTCACTGTCACACAAAGAGGTCATCACAGCATTCAGAAACCCTCTCAAATGTACCACTGAAAATCTCCAAGCTAAGGAAATGACACAAAACTATCAAGCTGATCTTATACTTGGGATCAAGTTCAGGAAGATTCTAATCCACACTAATTCCACCTCTAATGCTGAATTCAGCCTGGGGTTTAAAATTCCCAGTAAAGTTTCAGAGGCTAAAATAACTAAACTTGAGTATTAGTTGTTAAAATATCTACACCCAACTCAGAAAAGCATTAAAAATAAATCCAGCCTCTTACCATACTTCCTATTGCACGATGCAGCTGAATTATTTGTGCAGCTGTTTGCTCTTCCCATTTTACACAGCTCTTAGTTATGGATATTTTAGGAGCTAGGAAGGGAAAAAAGGAAATAAGGAGACTTCATTATTTTGGTTTGCATCTTCTTGCAAACATAAAGCTATTCTGTTCTATCCCATTTTAAATCAGTTTCATCCTGACCAATGGCAGGTTTACCATCCAGCCTTAACAACTATTTTGCAGAAACCTCAACTGAGATAATTTATACTTTATTCTCAGTTGTCCCACTGTGCTGGAAATTGAGAAGATATATTTACAAGCACTGCTGCAACACTATTGTCTGTGAAGAAATAACAGCCTCACTCAGGTTTTGTGACACCACTAGTGATTTTAGTTTCCACAAGCAACTGGAGAAAAAACACATTTATGTAGCAAGTCTAAAGAATCATCTGGAAGCATTTTTTCCCCTCTATATGACTTTAAGCCAGAGAAGGCAGCAAAGATCATATTGAGAAAGGTATCTTTAAAAAACAAACAAAAAAAACCCAAAACAAACCTAGCATAGTATGAAGAAACTTCGTTTTCCAGCAGATAAAAGAAAAGATGATTAAGTTGCATTAAATATGTGTACCTACCAAATGTTGTTCCTTCTTTTGGCTGCTCTTTCTTATTTTTTAAACTTTCAGGCAAGTTTTTCAAAACGGAGAGCAGCTGCAAGATGAAGTTTTGTACAGAGCATTAGCAGACCCAAGTAGAGTTTAACAGTAAATCCGAGACATACAAATACAGTACTTCATTTTTCATCAGTGACACTTTCTTGTGAGCTTTTAGAAAAGTGGGTCAGTATATTCCAAAGAGTTGTACCATCCCCACAAACACACTAGGCAGATATTAGCTTCATTGCAAGAAAAACAGTACTGTTTCCATTCACGGCACTTGAGATCTTCACTGAATAGTAGCAGAACAGCAACATCCAGGTCCAGGGCTGACAGTTTATCACACAGACACAGAGTTCAGATCGCTCTCAATTGCAGCCAACTCACAACAAGATGACAAGGAGTTCTGTTCACACACATTCAAAGCAAAGCCCTAATCAGAACAGACTTGAAAGACTTTACCATGTCTGCCCCCAGCTTGGCTAGCATCACTTCCAGGTCCTTTGCAGTGCAGCAGGGAGGAACAGCAAACTCTGCTTGCTTAATAATTGGCCCTACATCAAACCTGCATAGGAGGAAACACAGAAGATGACTGGTGAGAAGCTAGAACTCAATTAGCAATTCGAAAGTCTACATTCAGTATATTAACTCAGCCACTAAGTAGCCTTTTTTTTTCTCCTCTGAACACATAATCAAATAATGTGGCAAGAGAGAGAAAAGAGTATCTGAGGTCACATGATCCTGGAAAGAGAAATTAATCTCATCAAGCTGAGATTTAATGAACAATTTACAGTTCAGAACTGTAACATCCCAAAAGAAACAACCTGAAGTACTCAGAAGAAACTTGTTTTGCACTTTCTTGAGATCTATTATCAGATGAAGAAAGAAAATATAATTATGACAAGGTGTTTTCACAAGGCTTTTAAAGCCAGGGTTTGTGCTGAAACCAGTATAATCTCTCTCCACCCTAGACAGGAGATTGCTTGTCCTCTGTTTCACTTACAGGAGGTTACAGGCAACTCTGAAGTCTGAAGACCAGATCTTTTCTGCCAAATCACACCAAACATCTAGTCTGTTCTGTCAGCTCCCTGCAACAATGCTAAGAATTAGAGAACAGGCCTAGAGTACAAATTATGCACTCAGTGAAACACTAATTGTAGCAGGTCTCATATGGTGAGATCAAAGTTTCCAAGAGCTTCAAATCTGAATATTATACACACATATTAAAAAAAAATAAATACAGATTTACATCAAATTATTTAAAAGGCAACTAAAGTGGTGAGGATTTAACTTCAACAAAAGCAGCAAGTCATTTAGGGAAGCTCATCTAACCTACCTTTTTGGTCTTATTTCCATAATTGTCACCCCAGTCACTTTGTCCCCATGCAGCACGGCGTGGACAATCGGGGCAGGACCACGCCATCGAGGGAGGCAGCTGGGATGGACATTCAGCACACCACTGAATTGGAACAGTTTAGAGTTACAACAGGAACAGTACCTGAAGCTGACCCCCTACATAAATGGGTGTGCAGTGCTTATTACACTGAAACTACTTCAAGAATTAACAACTGAGACTTCCCAAAGCGTTACTGGTTTAAATATACATTTAAAGGACTATTTGCACTATATAACCTTCAGTTTCTCAGTGAGCACAGAAAGAGAGGAATAAAAGTAAATCCATTATGCTGAACATTTGCATAGACCTATATCAACGTGATAAAGAGAACAGCAAACCTCCCAACAACAGGAGCAAGGGAGCTAAGCAGATGAACCCAGAGAAGTTAACTTCACCTGCTACAAGTCACAAGTGAGGACTCAAAAACAGTCTAGCTTTGCTAAGAGATGTCCTGTTCACTCACTATGGGAACTGCAGAATAAGCTCCTCACTTAGGAGACGTCCAAACGATGCCACCACACCCACATCAAACTGCCCCACGGGTCCCGTGTGTGGCCACTCGTGAACGGGCAGCTGGAGCTCCCGGGCACAGCTCCTCACAGGCAGGTCCCCAGGCGGGCGACAGGGCAGGGTCACCACCTCCAGCCTGGACACAAGACAGTTCCCACTGGGCTCCCTGGAGTGGACAAAGCACTGAAGGTTTCACACTGGCAGAGCAAGGGAGAGCTGTACAAGGGTCTCCCCTCACTGTGCCTCTGTCCCCATCCACACCACCTGCTCCCCATCCACACCACCTGCTCCCCAGGCTCTCATCCCACACTTGGTCCCGAGCCTCCCTTCACTGACCCCACCCTGCCACCCCCAAACNCAAACACACTAGGCAGATATTAGCTTCATTGCAAGAAAAACAGTACTGTTTCCATTCACGGCACTTGAGATCTTCACTGAATAGTAGCAGAACAGCAACATCCAGGTCCAGGGCTGACAGTTTATCACACAGACACAGAGTTCAGATCGCTCTCAATTGCAGCCAACTCACAACAAGATGACAAGGAGTTCTGTTCACACACATTCAAAGCAAAGCCCTAATCAGAACAGACTTGAAAGACTTTACCATGTCTGCCCCCAGCTTGGCTAGCATCACTTCCAGGTCCTTTGCAGTGCAGCAGGGAGGAACAGCAAACTCTGCTTGCTTAATAATTGGCCCTACATCAAACCTGCATAGGAGGAAACACAGAAGATGACTGGTGAGAAGCTAGAACTCAATTAGCAATTCGAAAGTCTACATTCAGTATATTAACTCAGCCACTAAGTAGCCTTTTTTTTTCTCCTCTGAACACATAATCAAATAATGTGGCAAGAGAGAGAAAAGAGTATCTGAGGTCACATGATCCTGGAAAGAGAAATTAATCTCATCAAGCTGAGATTTAATGAACAATTTACAGTTCAGAACTGTAACATCCCAAAAGAAACAACCTGAAGTACTCAGAAGAAACTTGTTTTGCACTTTCTTGAGATCTATTATCAGATGAAGAAAGAAAATATAATTATGACAAGGTGTTTTCACAAGGCTTTTAAAGCCAGGGTTTGTGCTGAAACCAGTATAATCTCTCTCCACCCTAGACAGGAGATTGCTTGTCCTCTGTTTCACTTACAGGAGGTTACAGGCAACTCTGAAGTCTGAAGACCAGATCTTTTCTGCCAAATCACACCAAACATCTAGTCTGTTCTGTCAGCTCCCTGCAACAATGCTAAGAATTAGAGAACAGGCCTAGAGTACAAATTATGCACTCAGTGAAACACTAATTGTAGCAGGTCTCATATGGTGAGATCAAAGTTTCCAAGAGCTTCAAATCTGAATATTATACACACATATTAAAAAAAAATAAATACAGATTTACATCAAATTATTTAAAAGGCAACTAAAGTGGTGAGGATTTAACTTCAACAAAAGCAGCAAGTCATTTAGGGAAGCTCATCTAACCTACCTTTTTGGTCTTATTTCCATAATTGTCACCCCAGTCACTTTGTCCCCATGCAGCACGGCGTGGACAATCGGGGCAGGACCACGCCATCGAGGGAGGCAGCTGGGATGGACATTCAGCACACCACTGAATTGGAACAGTTTAGAGTTACAACAGGAACAGTACCTGAAGCTGACCCCCTACATAAATGGGTGTGCAGTGCTTATTACACTGAAACTACTTCAAGAATTAACAACTGAGACTTCCCAAAGCGTTACTGGTTTAAATATACATTTAAAGGACTATTTGCACTATATAACCTTCAGTTTCTCAGTGAGCACAGAAAGAGAGGAATAAAAGTAAATCCATTATGCTGAACATTTGCATAGACCTATATCAACGTGATAAAGAGAACAGCAAACCTCCCAACAACAGGAGCAAGGGAGCTAAGCAGATGAACCCAGAGAAGTTAACTTCACCTGCTACAAGTCACAAGTGAGGACTCAAAAACAGTCTAGCTTTGCTAAGAGATGTCCTGTTCACTCACTATGGGAACTGCAGAATAAGCTCCTCACTTAGGAGACGTCCAAACGATGCCACCACACCCACATCAAACTGCCCCACGGGTCCCGTGTGTGGCCACTCGTGAACGGGCAGCTGGAGCTCCCGGGCACAGCTCCTCACAGGCAGGTCCCCAGGCGGGCGACAGGGCAGGGTCACCACCTCCAGCCTGGACACAAGACAGTTCCCACTGGGCTCCCTGGAGTGGACAAAGCACTGAAGGTTTCACACTGGCAGAGCAAGGGAGAGCTGTACAAGGGTCTCCCCTCACTGTGCCTCTGTCCCCATCCACACCACCTGCTCCCCATCCACACCACCTGCTCCCCAGGCTCTCATCCCACACTTGGTCCCGAGCCTCCCTTCACTGACCCCACCCTGCCACCCCCAAACCCACTCACCATCCCGACATCCCCCTTCACCTGCAGACCCCTCCTCACACAGTCCTACAGTCCTGACCCCCCTCCAAGTCCTCACCCCGTTATGATCCCTCCCCACTGGGCCTCTCGTGACACGCCGGTCCCCGTCCCACCCTCAGGTCTCCACAACTCTACCAACCTCTGCCCAACCCACCTGGACCCCATCTCCGTCCCCCAACTCCCATCCCTCTGTGCCCATCCCTCCCTCACCCTCCCCAGCGCCTCCCTCCACAGCCCCCGCCACCCCCCTCAGTCCCCGTCCCCTCATTCCCCGTCCCCCACACCCCCGTTACTGCCCCGGCCCCTTCCCCGCAGGCCCCGGGCCCAGCCCCACGGTCAGCGGGCGGCACCTGGCGGCCTCCAGAGCCCTCAGGGTGGTGACGGCGAAGCGGTCGGTGCCGAAGAAGAGCACCCGCCATGGCGGTGCTCCCGCACACCCCGCCGCCCCGCGGGCCGCCTTCACCCCCTCCCGCCACACGCGCAGCAGCCGGCCCCGCATAACGGCGCTTTCCGGCGCGCGGCGATGACGCCAAGAGGCGTGCGGGGCCCGCCCGCTGCGGGGCGGGGAGATGGGTGGGCTCGGACACCCCATGGGCGGAGCCGCCCCCTTGGTGGGGGGCACCGGCAGAGCGGCGGGTGCTCGCTGGCCGGGATGCGTTGGTACCCGGCGGGCAGCGCCTCCCGGGCCCGAGGAGGGAGCGAATTAACTTCTCCCATAAGATAAGAATGAAAATATGTTATCGTTCTATTCAGAACATTCTTTTCCCCCCGATGGGGAGGTGGTTTGTTTATGTAGCTCGTCATTTCATGCCAATTCCGTACGCAAATTCCCCGCACATTTAAATCGCAGTATATCCTACAGGCTTTGACACTGGGAATTTCTCACACGGAATGTGAGAATCTGGGAACATCTCCCATATGCCAGTGAAAACATGTAAATTACTTGGAAGTGGGACTACAGCTTCTGTCAGATGGATGCTCAAGGGAGGGATCGCCGAGGAAAGTGATGTTCTGTGCCATGCAAAGCAGCACTTGCGTGAAGAATGTCTTTCCTTTCAGGGCTGTCCAGGGCTGTCCCAGGCTGCCCAGGGCAGTGGTGGAGTCCCCATGATCCCTGGAGGGGTTTCCAAGCTGTGGAGCTGTGATGCTGAGGGACATGGGTCAGTGGTGCCCTGGCAGTGCTGGAGAAATGGTTGGATCCCGTGATGTTAAGGGTCTTTTCCAACCAAAACAATTCTCTGATTTTATGCTCATTTACTCCTTCATGTCTGTTTTGCCCATCATTAGGGCTCTCTTCTCTCATACATGGAAGATGCCTCCATCAGTCAAAATGAAAGAAACCTAACAAGAAAGTGCTGTTACACATTAAAATACCCAAGTTAGGCTATCCTAAAGGATGTGTCTTTATTCCCCCACCTTGAGAAAAGGAGAATACACTGCCAAATACAAGGTAATAGTCTAGCTGAGAATCAGTAGGTGAAAATCTATTGCTCTGGAAAATTATTACATGGGAAGCCCCAGGAAAATTCTCCCTTCAGTCTCCTGCAAAACACTGTTCAGCTCCAGCTGCCTCATCTCGGGAGGCACAGGGGATAAAAGAAGAACAATTATAAACAAGAAGGTAACAAGGATGAAGGAATGACTTCTGTGGGAGAAGAATGGAGCCAGTGAAGGGGGAACAATTAGTCCTTGCACAATAACAAAGCGATTAGAGGCAGTCTGGGGGGAGGAAAGGCCCCAGAGGAGCGGAAGGTCTGGTTCACACAACGCGTCATTTGGCCGCTTATCTCGGACGCTGAAGAAATTTGACCATGTACTATCTCAGCTGCTGAAAAATCCTCATGGTTTCCAGAAGCAGAAGGAGACGTCTTGGCTAAACCCCTGAATTTACCACCAGTGCTTCAGGAAGGTTGGGGATGTAGCGTGTGTGGCTTTACCTCCTGCTCCTCAGAGGACTTGAACCCTGGAGGTCTCAGTTCTGGCAGTAGATGAGGCTCCTGGAAATACTGAAGCTTTGTGCTGAGTTTTTGCCAGACTTATGTATGAAGTAATTAATGTTTCTTTATGGAATGGACTTAAATTCACTCCATTATCCTTGCTCCCAAGTAATTCATACTCATCTCTGATATGACTGTACAGTACAAACAGATTATTGCCAGTACTTAACCTTATGCCCTGGACACACTGTATGTGAAGTTTCACTTAAGATTCATTTCAAGGTAACTTTTATTCTGGAGGAATAAAAACATCAATCATTGTTTCACCAAAAACAAACAAATAAAAAACCCAACTCACATGTCTTGCTTTCCTATTGTGTTTGAACTCTGCTTTTCTACATGGGGAAAAAAAAAAAAAAAAAAGTAAAAAACCAACCCTGAGTGTTTAGTTATTCTGTAACTAGGAATTTCAGGTCAAAGACACAGAATGGATCAAAAGAGATAAGCAAAATTAAAATGCCAAGGTCAGACAAGTGCTTCCTAAGAGTAGTGGAGACTAATCCGAGGAGGAAGCAGAACATAAACCAGCAGCCTATCTCCACTTCTCCACTTTACTGCCTAGCCAAAGACACTGGGAGTGTCTCCAAGAAGTAAAAAGATACCTCCTGTCCCAGAGTGCTGGTGTTGTCAAAGGAAAGATGAAATAAAACACTCACCGCCTCTGCTGGAGACATTCCTCCTGTGGGCCTCTGAAGAAGGAGAGGATTACTGGGCACAAGGGCCAACTCCAAACAGTGGGAAACTGGGTTTATTTCCATGTACATCATGCTGAATCATAGAATCACAGAACTGGTTTGGCTGAAAAAGACCTTTAAGATCATCAAGTCCAACCATTAACCCAGCACTGCCAGGTTCACCACTAATCCATCTCCCTCAGCACCACATCTCCACAGCTTTGAAACCCCTCCAGAGATCACGGGGACTCCACCACTGCCCTGGGCAGCCTGGGACAGCCCTGGACAACCCTGGAAGGGAAGAAATTGTTCCTCATGTCCAACCTAAACCTCCCCTGGTGCAGCTTGAGGCCATTTCCCCTTGTGCTTTCACTTGTTCCCTGGAAGAAGAGACCAATCTCTCCTGATTCTAAGCTCCTGTCAGGGAGTTGTGGAGAGCCCAAAGGTCTCCCCTGAACCTCCTTTGCTCCAGACTAAACCACCCCAGGTCCCTCAGCCTCTCCTCACCAGACTGTGCTTCAGATCCTTCCCCAGCTCCATCCCCTCTGTGTCCCTGGAGGGAGGGACTGAAAACTGAACCCAGGATTCGAGGAGCAGCCTCCCCAGTACCGAGTCCAGAGGCTTCCCTGGACCGGCCTCCCCCAGCCCAGAGGGGCTCTGTTTCCCAGAGGATGAGTTTCTAATTGAGAGTTCCCATCCAATTGTTTGAGAACACTGAGACCAGGATGAACACTTGGAGACTGCACCCATCTCATTCATAACCAGTGCTAGCTGTGTGCTCCATCCCACCACCGAGGGGCAACTGACTTGCTTCAGGACATGCAGCTCCATCCACAGATCAGGTGGGAGGATGAATCCTCCTTTCCCAGTGGGGCTGGCACAAAAAAAAAGAGCACACCACAAAGTTTGTTGACTCAGCCAACCGTTGCTGGTACCTGTGAAACAGGGACAGCAGAACCTCTGCCATGTGCTTTGTGCTTTGCCCGCAAGGTCAGTCACTCTCATAAAACACTCCAAGAGCTTTAAAATGATCATTCGCTAACGAACAAACAAAAAAAAAGGGGTTAATTTCTGCTTTATCAGGATGTGCTTCCTTTCTGTGGTGAGGACTGAGCTGAGCAGAGTGAACGTTGTCAGATCTTTTAACCCCAAGGTAATTTATTACAGCGTCATTCCACTCGGCGTGTTCGTATCATACTGATTATGCCAGCAGCTTGAGCAAATAAGCTGGAAATCCCTGCAGTTCATTCTTTGGGAAGAAGGTCGTTCACCCTCCCGCTGTAAATGGTCCCACGAAAGAGGTGTGTTTGATTGTTTTTTTCCTCAGGGGCTGGAGTGAACCTCACCTGTTGGACTGGCCTTCACGCGTGACTCGGGAGCGGAATGAATCACGGCTCGTAGCTCGGGGAGAGCTGGAGGAGGAGAGGATAAGGAGCTGTGGAGCTGTAGTGAGGAGCTGACGGCTGCTCCAGGGGGACCAGAGCTTGCAGAAGAAATGTAGCTTCCTCTCTGCTGGGAGCTGCATGTTTCTGGTGAGTTAGCGGAGATCAGACGGCATTCCTGCTGCGCGAGCTGGTGGGTTAATTTATAGCTGTCTGTAGGGAAAGGCTTGGTTATTCATTTCACTTAGAAACCTCGGATTCTTGGAAATTTTAAGCATTTCTAAAGTTTAAGGAGAGAACGAATAGCAAGTGAGAAGGATAACTCCTGTGCATAAACAGCTTGGAAAGAAGTCAAAGGAAAATATTTAATATAACTCAGATTTGCTCTGTAACTTTTGGCGTTACAAAGGTTAAAAAATAGTACAGGCTGCCTTCTTAGCTTCCTATTTTGAATATTAAACATTTTTCTTGTGTTTTTTTAATTTAATTCAGTCCTTAATGTACCAACCCGTCCTTTTGTACCTCTGTGGTGTGCTGTTGTCTGAATCCCAAAGACAGGGCATCCCACTTTTATAATGTATTTGGAATAAACTGACACATTTTAACATAATCACTGAAGATAAGATAACTGCCAGGGAGACAGTCTGGATAACAACGGGAAACTGTTTACAAAGACTGGGATGTTGTAAGTACACTGCCCCACATTGGGCTGGAGTAGTTGGGAGCAGAGAGGGACATTGTCATCTTAACAGAAGCTGTACTTGGAGGTCTTTACAGAAGACTTTTTTTTTCCCCTGTCTCTGCTGTGCTGGGGCTCCAGAGCTGGACCCAGCACTGCAGGGGTGTCTCCCCAGAGCAGAGCAGGGGGTCAGGATCCCCTTCCTTAACCTGGTTATCTGGCCTGGTAAGGAGCCTCGAGTATCAGACTTGATCAAGAGCAACCAACAGAGCCCACGGTGGTTTCAGAGCATGTTGTGCTCAGCCCTGGCTGGAAGGAGTCCATGTGCAGCTGGGGATGTGCACACACAGGACAGGCCCCTCACTGGGTTATACCAACCTAGTGCTCATCTGTACCAGAATGTGGGCAGTGGGGCAGAGCAGCTCTGCAGGGGAAGCTGAAGGAGGTGGCTTTCAAAAATTTCTCTTTCAGGCTCCAAACTCTCAAAAGCATGTCCAGCCTGACTGCAGGACTTACTGGTTCTTTACTGGGGCAACTGGCAGTGTAAACAGCATTCTAAATACTGCTCAGGATCTACCCCTCTCTGATGGGGTAGACACACTACCCTGAAAACACTTGGTTTTATAGCTTTGACAAATTAAATTTCCAAACTAGGTTGCTCCATTTGATGCAGATGTAAAAGATCATTAAAATAACAGGGGGGGTTCCCTTAAAGTCTTCTACCTAAATTTCCTGTTAATGTACAATAAATATCCAATCCACTACTGGTCTGTACCTGACATTCCAGCCTCTGGCATGGGGTGTCGGGGGAGAGGTTTGGTGATGCTGAAGTCTTTATGAAGCAAAGCAGTGAGGTACTTTTAGCAGCTTTCCAAGCCTCCCTGCTGTGCCTGGCAGCTTTAGGGCGGACACCAGGAGGTGGCCTGCAAGTTATGAAACACCTCAGGAGAAAATCAGCAACATGCATGTCAAATATTCCTGCTTGGGCAAATGATCAGACAGCAACCTCACGCAGCAAGATGTCACACATTCTTACTAGGGTGTAGCAGGCTTTGTAACTTGATTTCATTAGCCCTGAGATTTTATTTCCTCCTTTCTGGGGAGCAATCCGTGTGAATAAGCTGAAGCTTAGCTGGGTGGTGGGGTAACTGACAAACCTAACTGCAGGGAGCAGCTTCATCCCTGTTTTCTGAAACATGGAGGCAAAAGGCACCACATAGCTGAGAGCCCTGTCCTCAAAGAGCTGCTAGCAGGTGGATTTTCTGGCAGCAGGGAACAAACCCGCAAGCCTGCTTGGCTATAAAATGTGAACTTTGAATTGTGAAGACATTTCAAAGAGGGGAGGGGGGTAGAAATAGGAGCAATCATTAGGTCTATAACTGTCAGGACAAACGCTTCCCTGAGGAGTCAGCAGTGGGTTGTTGACACGCCTGGCATGGTGATTTCCAGGCAGCAGCTCCAGGCAGAGCCAGGCCGTGCTCTAGGGGTGGGTAAAAGTTGATAGTATCATAAAAGTCTGAGCCCTCGTGTAATAATTAATGGCCCACGGGGCCAGCATGTCTGAGGACCTTGTGTACCTTGTGGTGTCACTCACCTGCAGATGAGGCCAGTGGTGGAGCAGTGAGCTGGGGAGATCCACAGGAACATCTCAAAGGAACTCACAGTGAACAGGCAGGAACCCTCTGCTTAGGTCAGGTCCCTCCAAACGAGCCTGAAGAGCTAACTGGGAGAAGCAGCCATGAAAGCTGGATTGATGCCACTGACAAATGAGGGATTAAAGGTCAAGGAGGAGCTTTCTGTTTCCCAGAAGAATGGGAGATACCTTTGCTTTGATGGCAGACCAGCTTTTCCTCTTCTTGGAGCTGAGCCCTCCACTTCCTCATCTCCACACCCTTATTCCTCCATCCATGGACTGGCAGAGGGTAGTCACTGTCCACAAAGTATGTATTGCCTGAGGATGGTGGCAGGGGAGCAAGGAGGGAAGCAGTGAGGTTGGCTGGGGAGAGGATGGCTCATAGCAGCCCCATCTCACATGTGCTCAGGGTCACCTAGGTGAGGTGGCACAACCCAGGCTGTGCCAGACCCCACAGAACCCACCCAAAAGGACATGCTTGAGCCATGTTTGCTGAGAAGGTTGGATTAGGGGAAGCTCAGCTATGAGCCCAGCAGCTCAGACACATCTGCAGAAGAAAACAGATGCCAGAGATTCAAGGTCATCCCACCTCACCTCTCATCTCTCTTTCCTTCCCAGGCATCTGTGCAGTGAAGAAACACCAGTGAGGGCGTGATCCATCCCAGCTCCACATACAAATATGAACTTCTTCTGGATAATCCCATTTCTCCTGCTCCGAGGTAGAGTCTTGGCTCAGAAGGTAACTGTGTGGGTGCAGTAGGCTCTCACTCACAGCAGGCTTTTGTCAGGTTAAGACCTTCATTTTCAGGGCCACACCGTGTCCAAGTGCCCATAAGAGCTCAAATCTAGGAGAGGAGCTTTCTGTCATCTCTTCTTCAGTGAACAGCTACAGATACAGCTTCAGAGCTCAAACAGCTTCAAACAAGGGCAAACATAACTGGGCTTCCCAGAACCCACTCAAAAGGATCTGCTTGAGCCACATTTGCTGAGAAGCTTGGGTCAGGAAAAGCTCAGCAATGAGCCCAGCAGCCCTGGCAGAGAGAAGCTGGACTGGAGGCCATTTGCCTCTTGAATTCCTTTTGCCCTATGCTGATTTCCCAGTTCCAGACCTGGATGTCATTCACATCTGCCCTGTACACCCTGTCTGGGGATGTATCCTGTGCTTAGGGAGAAGTCACTCATATGCTGATTTCTTTGCAGGCACTGAAGCTTTTCTGATGAAAAATGCTAGAGCCGAGCTGTGTTTACAAGCCAGCCCGATGGATGGGAATGTATTGCTGGAGAACTGTAATCCAGACTCAGATTTCCAGGACTGGTCTTGGCAAGGCCATTCTCTGATGAATAGGGGCACGAGGAGATGTCTCTCCATGGTGGGGGATGACACCCTGAAGACAAGTTTCTGTGGGAGCACAAGCTGGGACTGCTCGGATTCACTGCTCTCTCCTCTGGGCAGCAGCCAGGGCTACCTGGTGGCCAACAGGAAAGGAGTCACTCTGAGTAACTTCAAAGCCCTCAATGCCAAATGGCAAGATGTGGCAAACAGGAGCGTGTGTGAGGAGAAGGCTGGTAAGTGCTGCAAACACACACACACACTGCTGGGGAATGTGGAACAGCATGTTCTGGGGTCTTTCCACCCCTGGGTGTCCCACCATAATGGGATCTGCAGGGTGAGCCAAGCACTCTCCACTTCTCAGTGCTGTGCCCTCACTCATGACTGCTTTCTGCCAGCTTGGAGAGCTGTGCTGGGAGCCAAGGGGATGGCTATTCCTAGCCTGAAGTGCTGCAGAGTGACCATTGCATCTTTCTGCTCTTTTCCTCTGCAGCTGAGGCAGAGCAGGACCTGTACATCCTTGCAGCCCTCACCAGCACACAGGAGTATGAGCACCCAGCAGCCAACATGACCCTGGAGCTGGGTCTCAGTCAAGAAGAGCTGGAGAACCTGCTCTGGTTCTTCCGCAGAGAAGACCGTAAGTCCCACTGATGTTCCTGGAGAGCTGGAATGGAGATATACAGTCCATGGCTGTGCACCCTCCTGCCTAAGGGAGATACCCGAGAGAGTTACCCAAGGAGGTGGTTAATCCCAGATATACAAACCTCAATCTCACCTCCAGAAGAAGCAGGTCACGGGTGAAGACCAGTGTGAGGCTTTGCTGAGACAGGGTCTCCTCCCACAGAGAGCTTCAGCCTCTTTCCAGGCATAGCTGCCAAGAGAGCAAAGGTCTGGGATAACCAGTCATTCTGGCAGGGTGAAGGGAGCAGATTGATACGGGCAGGTCAGTGCCCCAAGGGTCAACTTCAAAGCTACAGAAACCAAGGACAGAGCATCTGCTGCCATCCATGCTGCACATCCCAGCTGCTCTTCAAAAGCCAAATCCCTCACCCTGAGAGAACAGCTTTCGGCCAAGGTTAAAAAGCCACCTGTGGCCTGTTTGGTCAGGTTATCCCGGAAAATGTGAACTGGGTGCTCTGCTCTTGGTGCTGAGCTGAACACCAGCACCTCTGCCCTCAACCTGCAGCCAAGCCATGGCACCCTGAGCTTGGGTGTCCTGAGACAACACCAAGCTGGGCTCTGCAGGTGCTAATACTGCCTCTCTCTGCTTTCCCCCAGCATCAACATGGAATTACTCCACCCTTGCACTTTCCTTTGCATCCCTGATTTTGGGCCTTCTCCTTCTGGCCATTAATGTTACACGAAACAGGTGAGTCAGGAAAATGTGAAGTTCTTTGGGGCCACGATGTGAGGAGATGGACGTGACCATCACTGGGGGCAGGCACTTGTCTGCAGATGTAGCTGGGTTCACAGCTTCACTCCACCTTTCCTTTGCATGCCTTCCCTGCAGGAAAAGAAAGATCCACGTGTACCAAGAAGCAACAGTAAGGGCACAGCAGGGCGAGGAGGATGCCAAGAAAGCCCTGATGCCTGTGCCGCAGGAATACAGCCCGTCCGAGCCGGGAAACCAGGACCCCCAGGATCAGAAAGCAGGAGAGGTGGTGGTGCAGTGGAAGGATGGGACCGTCACGTCTCTGTACACAGAGAGGCCTGAGGATCCCATGTAAGGGCAGCTGAAGCCTCTAAGGAAGGTTTCAGCTCCCAGCTGACTGGTCCTTACCCACAGCACTCTGCTGCCTCCAGTCTTCTCTCCTGCACCAGCTTTGCCCCCTCCCTCAAATGCCTCCTGTCCTCACTGAAATCAGGTGGGAACCCAGGTGGGGCAGGAGGTGGGAGGAGGAGATGGCAGGTGAGAGGTTTTCCTGCAGCCACATCCCATCAGGAAAACAGCCACGCTGAAGCAAAGGTGCTTTTGTTCTTTTCAGAAATCATCTTTATTAAAA
>VYZU01006920.1:1250-17014 GCA_013401355.1 Ceyx cyanopectus | reverse complement strand
ATACCTTCTGTTGAACATAACTCAAATTGTACCACTGTATTTGAGCCAACAGGAAACTTTCAGTAAAAGTAGCAGAAGTGGCTAATTCTGTTTGCTAATCATTATTTCTCATTTTTTCCTTGAGGATGAAATACATCTGTAGAAGATCATCAGTCATAAACTTTGGAAAACAGAAAGTATAAGGAGCATGAATTAGAGAACTGCTCACCTACTCCTTTCACTTCTAAGATACTTAATTATAGAAAAATGTGAAGTAAATAGTTTTTCTCATTTTGGGACCTGAAGGAACAAAAGCTCACAAATGTAATATATATGCTCCTAATGACAAAGTTTGCTCGAGTCAAAAATAAGAATTTCCAAAGTATGTCTTGAATGACAAGGAATAGAATTGATCAGGGGAATACAGTGGCAGTTGAGTTCACTCTGCTGATAAGGGAATCTGAACTCACAAATGTTCTTATCTTCTTAATAAGAAATAAAATGTTAGAAGTCAAAGCTCACAGGGGGTACCTATGCCCTACCCAATTTCTGAATTGCTTCTATTGAGATATTATGGCTCTACTGGCTGCTTAAAATATTTTGGTGCTTAAATGGAGTCAAGTCTAAAAATCCAACCTCAGCTATGGAAGCTGAGTGCTTCTGTGTTAGGCAGATCTAAAATAGCTAAGGATGCTTAACTTAGTAATGTGTTTTTATCAAGGCAATTGTGACTAACAGGCATTGCATTAACATTACTTCAATTAAAGGGTCCATTTAATGTTATAACTGTTTTGTTCACAGAATATCTGCTGCATAAAACATTTTGAAAGGATGTATCTGGGACTAGGGCACGGGAAGATGTTTGCCTTTTTCTGAAGCTGTGATGTGTGTCACATGAGACTCCTGGGTAGGAAAAGATTCTGATTTTTTTTTTTTTTAATGGAACTACTAGTCAGATGAGAAGAATTTGATTATAAACTTTTCGTTTAAAACAAGCTGCATCTAAAAGCTTTGACATACAGACATAGAACATTGTCTTTGGTATCAAGACACTGTTCATATTACTGTGATCTAAATTTTCANTTTTCTTGTATAGGTTATGTCAAACATGAGCTGGTGAAGTTTGTGTGGAAGTTAAAAGTTCTGCAACTTGTATTATATGAAAAGCCAGATCCTTCTGCGTTTAAAAGCTTTGGATGAAGAACTCAAACACCATTAAATTCTCCTATTTTTGAAGGTTTGAGTTTCAGGATTTATCTGTTTGAACTCCTGCTGCATCTGCTGTGGTTGTTGGGGCTCTATAGAATTGCAGAAAAATTAGATGTCAGGAAAAGATGTCACACCAGTAAGATGATGCTCTCTTTTTCAGTTATAAGCTTGTGAGGGCTTTGCTTAGACCTTTTCTTGAGATGGTTTTCTGATCTTGGACAAGCCCGTTCATCAATGCCTTATTCTGAAGGGTAAATAAGCTGCCAATAAGCACAGAGGGACGTGGAGTTAATCCTGGTTGCCTGAGCTCCCATGCTCCCTGGATCTTTCTTTGTGGTGTCTGGCTCTTTTGCAGTGCTCAGGTCAGTCGTGATCCAGAGATGTTTGTCAATCTTATCATATTCATGAAGAATGAGAACTATAAGCACCCTG
This sequence comes from Ceyx cyanopectus, assembly GCA_013401355.1. NCBI lineage: Eukaryota > Metazoa > Chordata > Aves > Coraciiformes > Alcedinidae > Ceyx > Ceyx cyanopectus. The sequence goes on along the minus strand of VYZU01006920.1, from coordinate 15,394 downwards.
AAACACCCCACAGGAAAAATATTAAGGATTAAATTGCAATAATAGTAGAAGAATAAGGAAAGGAATAGAAAACCCAATACATTAAATCTAGAAGTCTTCAGCTGCCTGAAGTAGAAGATAAAAGTCAAGGTAGATTATGAGAGATGAATATTTCAACAAGTACAAAAACCAAGGGGAAGCTGAGATGCAACTGGCAAAAGACATCACACTTAACAAGAAATAATTAAGAACATGAAATGTGGTAGTATAAATAGTAAAAAGAAAGTACCCCATTGTGGAGGAAGAATGTAATAGGCAGAGAAGTGGAAGAAAGTAATTTTAAAGTCATGTACCAACCATCAAAAGCACATAGGTGGTTAGCTCAGCTAACACAGCAATGACAAGAAAGGGCTTAGAGAAGATTTTGTAACAACTCTGACAGCTCCATTTTGGAATTTTTGTAAAAATGTGATAATATTAATGATTTTATGAACTCTGCCCCTGAATATTTACAAAATTGTTTGAAAGAATTGTTAGCAGTTTCTTTGGAGGTACTGTAGAGAACTAGTGGGGTAACAGATGGCTGTTAAAAAAAAGCTAATTAATAGGTTTTTAATACACAGCAGTCAGGATGTATTTGACACAGCATGTCTTATTGACTCAAAGTAATTTCTGTTTATGAAGTAATCCTTCTGCTCTTTTCAACGGTGAGAAGGCATAAACAGTGTTCTAGTGTCCAGCCTGATGTGAAAGATTCAACAGCATAACAGAGGAAGTAGAGGTCTCAAAAACCATGATGTAAGATTAAAAGTGTTAATAGGATAAAATATGGTTATAAACATGTCACAGGGAAGAAAGACAAATGATGTTGCAGTAGTTTACAGTAGAGAAGAGATTGCTGAATAGAGGAAGATGTAATTTGTTCTTCATGGTTTTGGTCAATAGGATAGCACTGACAGAAAGGACAATAGCAAAAGTTTCTACGAGTGAATCAACCATAAAAAGAGAATGAGGGAGAATCTCCCTCCCTTACTGGATGTGGGGGGGAACATTGCAACCAATGATGAGAAAAAGCTGAGATACTTAATGTTGTCACTGCTTCTGTCTTTAGTGGACAGACCAACTGAGGTGCTGGAAGGTGTCCAGAGGAGCTGCCGAGCTTGTGAGGGGCTGAGAGAACAAGCTGTGTGAGGAGAGGCTGAGGGAGCTGGGCATGGTTAGTCTGGAGAAGAGGAGGCTGAGGGGGGACATCATTGCCCTCTGCAACTGTCTGAAAGGAGGTTGTAGAGAGGTGGGTGAGGCCTCTTCTCCTTGATTACTAACCAGGGGAAATGGTCTGAAGTTGCAGCAGGGGAGGATATTAGGAAGAAATTCTTTAAGGAGAGAGTGGTGAGGCACCGGACCAGGCTGCCCAGGGAGGTGGTTACATCACCAACCCTGGAGGGATTTAAGAAAGGAGTTGACAAGGTGCTTCGTGACATGTTCTAAGAGCAGGAATGTAGAGGACTGTGTTTGGTGTTGGTTTTGTTTTGTTCTTCCCTTTTCTTTATTATTTGTTTGTTTATTTTCTTCTAATGGTTGGGTATTTGGGTGTGTTTTGTTCTTGTAGGTATGGTTGGACTCGGTGATCTGGGAGGTCCTTTCCAACTGTGATTATTCTGTGATTCACTGTACTGAAATTATAGGTTTATAAGAAATTCTAAGTTTAAATTACAACAAGAAAAACTTGTTTCAGGTATTGGAAGTCTCTTCTGGAGGTACACTAGTAAAAGTCACTGACACAGATCAATGTGGAGTTTCCATCACCGAGAGAGACTCCACTGGTGGTGATTCTGGTCTAAATTCTTATATTTAGATTGATGTCTGCCAGGAGTGACAAAACATATCTGGTTCACTTGTGGGCAATGGGATAGCTGCTTGTTCCCTGGAGATTCTCTTTAAATGATTCTTCTTTTTAAATGATTTTAACTATTTTAACTGCAAGGGCTGTGTCATTATAAGCTTAACTCGATGCTTTAGTGCCTTAAATGAACATATTCATTTGCAGGATGTGGGTAAAGCACTTTTGAGACATTGTTCAGGGCATAAATTTCTTTGTATTTCCTAGTAATTTCTCAGCATGTCTTTTCTGTTTCATCATTAGCCTATGCTTACAAGCTTTTCTTCCAGAACATCTCTTAGTTAATGTATAAATAATAATTATTAAATAGTATTATATTATTAATATAATTTTATTCATTATAATTATATTAATTAATACAATATTATTAAATAATTAATGTATTAAATAATTCAGACACATATTTACACATTAAGTCCCTCTTTTTTAATCTCTTCATCCTTTTCCTTATGCAACATCCATGTTGTTTACAGAGAACTTGAACTTTCTGCAAGTATAGTACCAGATACACCATATTCCCTGAAGGTTCTATCAGCTAGTCAGAAGTAAAGCAACCTGTGTAGTTATGATTTTAAACTAGTAAGTCTTAATAATTGAAAAATCTATATTACTGAAAACTTGGAAAATACACCATATTTTGAAATTTTGACTTTTTATTAGTAGTACAATGATGAAAATAGCTATTAATCAGAATTTCTAAACTTTCAGTTTAAAATTCTGTACCTGTTAGCATTAGTATTATTCTTATCACCACTGCAGTACTGGATTCCCTGTCACACCTTAAAGATGCTACTGCTAGGCACATCGGTATGTAGCAGTACAGGAATATTTTCTGTGACAAATATATGTACATTTAAAATAAAAAATAATTCTCGAGACACATAAATTTAAATCTTTGAAGAGCAGTGAAATTATTGAGGGAAAAAAAGAGAAAACTTCTTAGTTTTGTATCTTCAAAATGCCATTTCAATCAAGTATCAATTTTTTTGTGTGCTTGAATAAATGGAACTACCAACTTGTGTAAAGTCCTTGATCAGAAGGAGGCTCTTAAACCAATTATGCGGAGATCAGAGTGCTTAAAATTATAAGGAATACATTTAGAATTATTAAAGGCTTCAAATAGCTTCGTTCAGGCAAAATTACATATAATTGATCATTTAGTATGTGTTGTCAGTAGAAACTGCAGGCATAGGTGTGAAAGATCACTTTTTTTTTTTGACAAATAGCAGTGAAACTTGTAAAACACAAGCTGTAGAGAGTTTCTTTTTGTAAGGATTTTACTGAATGCAAATCCCAGACACTTTTATTCCTCTAAGTATGGAAAGAGGCACTCTAAGTTAAAACTAATGAATAATATTATCTGGACAAAAATGTGCAACATGGAAGAAGCAAAACAAAATAAATTACCTTGATTTCTGCCTAAGTGGATCCACAAATTTAGGGGTTGGAATGCTTTCAAAAAAGTTTAAATAAGTGATTAAAAAAAAAAAAAAGCTTTATAGACAGATTCTTTCTTTGCTAGTGGGCAAAACCATTTATAGGGAATTAACATTAAGACTGACAAATGAAACAGGGAAGGATTGTATGAGAGACTGACTTTACAACCCACCCTGAGAGTAACATGGCTGCTTTATTGATTAATATTTAGCCTTTGTGCACTCCCTCTATCCCTTTGCTTTGAATTTTAGGATTCATTTATTACAGAAAACAGCATCATTCTGGATAGGTAGCATTTTCAAAGCCAGGCATATGAATCCTAATCTGGCAATCAGCCTCTGTGTCTGTCAGCCTAGTGACAAGATTCTCATTGATTTTAGTGATGCAGGTTTAGGAACATCATGTTGTGTGTCATCCACTGCAAGATGCAGGTTGGCAGATTTAACTCACACTTTACTACCTGTCTGTAGTTACAGATTATGACCAAAACATTCTAAAAACAGACTCAATCTCATATTTACTCCTCTTTTTTGCCTGAAGTGGCATTTTTCTGCTTATCAGATCTGAGAACTGACTGAGGGACTTGGCCACAGTTTCAAGTCTCAAAGTAACTCTCAATTTTTTACATGGAAAATGGTTTCAGCTACCACACAAGAAGTGTTGTGTTTTCTTAACCATACTTAGCAACCCTGTGGTGGGTTAGTCTTGGCTCACGGCCGAACTCAACCCAGCTGCTCACACCTCTCCCCCCAGGAAGGCAGGAGGAGAAAATGGAAGAACAGCAGTGAGAAAGTTCATGGGTGAAGATAAAAGCAGGGATATTCCTCATCTAGTGCTGCTGCAGACACAACAGACTTGACCTGGAGAAGATTAATTTATTGCCAATTCAAAAGAAAAGTGTAATTGCTAATTTGGGTAGCAGAAAACAAGAAGATATATATTGAAACATCACCTTTTCTTTTCCCTTTTTCCTGCTGTAAAGCTTGGCAGGGACCAGCTCTCCCCAGCATGGGGCATCCCCATGTATTTTCCCCACTGTCCCTGACCCCCTTCCTGCTTCCAAAACCTGGTGACATGTAGCCCATGCTAACCACCCAAGCTGACTATTGCTCCAGTCTAGGGAGCAAAATTGTTTCAAAATTAGATAAATGAGGTCAACAGAATGGCAGATGGAATTCAAAATCCAATACAGAGTCGGCCCTGCTGAGAAGGTAATGGAACTAGTTATGCACCTTGCTCATTTCTAAACCAAATTGAATTAATTCGGGAAAGAAAGGGGATGACACCGAAGGCTTCGAGTTCATCTGCTGCTGCAGTTTTAGAACAAAAAGCCAGCACGAAGGGGAGAGTGCCCAGGTCTTACAAAAGGGAGTAGCACAGGTGGCATTATCAATACCAGCAGGTACCTGAAGTGGTGGCATCAGAGCTTCTGCCTCCTTTCCCCTGAGCTACGGGATGTTTTAGCTTGTAATGAGTCGAGACTGGAGAGAGTCCAGTGCAGGGCACCAAGCTGCTGCAGGGAGTGGAGATCTCCCTGCTGAGGAGAGGCTGAGAGAGCTGGGGCTCTTTAGCCTGGAGAAGAGGAGACTGAGGGGGGAGCTCAGCAGTGTCTGTCAGTATGTTCAGGGTGAGTGTGGAGAGGATGGAGCCAGACTCTGCTCAGTGCCATCCAGTGACAGGACGAGAGGTGCAAGTTGGAGCACAAGAGGGTCAACACAAGAAAGAACTTGTTCCCAGTGAGGGTAGCAGAGCCTGGCAGGGGCTGCCCAGGGAGGTTGTGGAGTCTCCTGCTCTGGAGACATTCCAGCCCCCCCGGATCTGTTCCTGGGTGACTTGGTCTAGGTGCCCCTGCTCTGGCAGGGGGGTTGGACTAGATGATCTTCTAGCTCCCTTCCAACCCCTGACATTCTGTGATTCTGTGAGATCGCATCCGACTAAGGATTTTCTGGGGCTTAGCTTGGGGCATGAGGTGCCAAGGCAGCTGTGGGAAAGTTCCATCCGCTTCCACCCGCATCTGCAGGAGCCGGCGGCACAGCACGGGGCCAAGATGACAGCGGGCGCTGCTGCCGGTGCCGTAGCCGCTCCCGGCGGAGGCAGGAGGGACAGAGCCCGGCAGCCGCGGAGCCCCTCGTAGCTGCTCCCTCATCTCACCCGGCGGCGGTGCGCGGAGCGGCGGGGAGGCGGGAGGGGGCGGGAGGAGGCGGGACGGGCGGAGCGAGGGGCGGGCGGAGCGCTCGGCGCGGGGCGGCTGCAGACGGCGGCGGGTGCGGGGCGGGAGCCGGGGGCTGCTGGGCCGCCTGCGCCTTTCCGGCCGCGCCGAGGAGCGCGGTTGCGGAGCTTGCGGCAAGGTGAGGGGCTGCGGCAGCCTCCCCTTCCTTTCCCTCCCATTCCTCTCTATCCCTTCCCGCGACCCTTGCTTTGCTTTTTTTTCTTTCGGGTGGGCGAGGGGGCCCCTCCACGGGCACTTGTCCGCTCCGCGGGCGCTTGTCCCCGTCCTCCCCCGGCAGCCCTCGGCTGGAGGTGGCTGTGCGGTGGGTAATCCCCCCCTCCGCCGTGTCTCCTCTCGCCCAGATGCTGCAGGTAGCAGCCTTGGTGTGCGTGTGTGCGGCAGCCTGGGGCAGCCCGGCGGCGGCGGCTGGGGGCAGAGCGGACAGCGGCAATTTTCTGGACGATAAACAATGGCTCACCACCATCTCCCAGTACGACAAGGAGGTCGGGCAGTGGAACAAATTCCGAGACGTAAGTTCCACCCTCCCCACCCCGCCAGTCGGCGGCCGCGCCCGGCTCGGTGGCCGCGGGGCCGGTTCCGTTCGCCGAGAGCATCCCTGGGGCGGCCGGCGTTGGGGTGCAGACCCAACTTCCCCCGTTTCCTCCGCAATTGTAATGTTTATGATGATGCTCGGCAGGAGGGGGGGGGGGTGTCCCAGCGGGCAGTCCCCGGTGCGCTGGTGCCAACAGGACCGCCCGCTGTGCCCCGGGCCGCGCTGCGCACCCCGCCCGCTCCTCCAGCGCACCGGGAACCGCTTCCCGCCCTGCGGGTCTCCGGCCGCTGCGAGGTGGCGGTGAAGAGGGAATCGCGTTTGCCTTTCCTCCTCCCCTCGTTTGCCGCCCCGGAGCGGGAGCAGTGCCGGGCTGCGGGGAAAGGCTGCGGTGGGGGAAGCGCTGCCGCCGGAGGAGCGGGGGCGAGGCGGGCCCGGGGGGTTGCGGGGCGGGTTGCGGGGTCGCTCCATCGCTGCTCTGCCGCTGCTCCCGGGGCCGGAGTCTCCTCTGGCAGCTGAAGCGGGTGCCGGGCGGTCACAGATGCGGGGAGAAGGGGCTGCGCTCACAGTGAGAGGATGCTGGAGCGCGGGTCGCGGCAGCAAAGTCCCCTCACGAATGCGGCAAGTTGTATAAACGGTGCGTTCGGGGTGCGGGGCGCGGAGCGTGTGAGCACCAAACCCGCTCTGACCCCAATCTCCTCGGTTACGAAACCTGCCGCTCGGAGGTGCCTCGCATCCTTCGAAGCGCTTCACTCCTGCTCTTGGTTTCTTCTCTTTTTTTTCCCCAAGTCCTTCACGTGAAAAAGATTCTCCTTGATCTTTGAATACCCTGCTTTTTTTTTTCGGTGTTGCTGTGAAAGATACGAGTTTGAAGCATGCAAAATGATTTAGCTTTACTGTTGGATTGCTTTGGTTTAGGGTAAAGTGTTGGTTTGCTTTGCAACTTCAGTGTCAACAGGTTTCCCTGTGCTGCAGAGTGCTGCTGGCTGTGGATTGCTGTGGAGAACTGAAGGCAGTGTCTCCCAGAAGCTTTTCTCACCTCTCTGAGCTGTAGGGTGCTGTGTGTGTTTCCTAGTTTATTATCTATGTGTTGCATGTGGGATGCTAACTTGAGTATTAAGTAACTAGGAAAGAAGAGCTCCTGATAGAGCTGAGAATGTATTTCCCCAGTAGCTTCTATTGAACAGCATAATTGTAGTGTTTGAGTACACTCAAATACTATGCAAATATTTCTGTTTGCTTTGAATATCTTAAGGCTCATTTGGAAAAAAACCAGTGGTCAGTGTACTGTATTTTGGGACCTGTGATACTGGAAAAAAAAAAAAAGATGTTGTAACATCTAAATATTTGAAGATGAAAGGCTGCTGCCAGAAAACTCCAGAATTAAGTCCATCAGTTCTGTTTTATAATTGGGCAAAGTCATTTATGTAAGGACCAGCCTGCGAGGCTGGAGCAGCTAAGTGCTCTCTAATGCCTGTCTCCTGGGTGCCTGCTGACATAGACTGTAATACTGGATATTAGCCAGATAATTTATTCTGTGACAAGTAGGTGTCCCCAAGGGTTTGAAGAGTGACTGCTTTGAGGTAGTGCTGCATACTGAGTCTGCTGAGGAAATGCACAAAGATGTTGGTTTATTTATTTTCATGCTGTTTAAGTTTTAGAAGGTTGGTGCTTCAGAGGAAGATGCTTTTATTTCTTGTGCAGATTGCTTGTACTCTATTGAATGATGCTCCAGCTAGAATATTTATTGTTGGTTCTGATATTTCACAGGGTTCTCTCTTTAAAGCATGGATGGTGTTCAGTAACTCATAATTGAAATAATCCATCTGCACAATAATACATTAGAAGTATGTTTTGCTTCTAAGAAGCACTGAATGATTATTATCCATAAATATAATATAGTGGAGAAGTTTTGTTAACATCCTACAGCTTTATGTAATTGGTACATTTACTTGTATGACTGTAATTTGTTTTGAAATACTGATTAGCAGTTTAATTAGTAATTCAAATGTTCCATCCTGATAAGGAACAGCCCGACTTCATTTGAAATACACATAGATGTCTTGCAGAGGTAAAACCAAGCTACACAAGGACTGTGTTTGGAATTTATTCTCTGGTCAGAGTAGCATGTTTTCTGTGGGCTTTAAATCCCCTACAGATGTAAGGGTGAGATGGAATTCTGGTGTGAAAAGAAGTATTTAAAGGCTTAACTTAAGACTTAACTGACAGGACTGATTAATGTGGAAGATAATGACCCTGACTTCTGGCTCATTGGCTCAGTTTCTTAGAGGTTTAGATCACGGTGAGAACAGTCATTCAGAAAGGAAACCTTAAAACCAATAGACTAGGGTAGGATATTTTATTTAAGAACAAACCCCAAAATAAAGCCCCAAACCCCAAATGTAGCTCTCCTCTAAAATGTCAGATCTGTCAGTAAATTCATTATTAACATGATATTAGCTATGATCTTTATGTGTGTGTGCAGAACCCTTTGATTCTCTTGAGAGATCTTGGTAATTCTGATAAATCTGTTGAAAATAATGAAATAGGTAAGAACTCTGCCTCAAAGTAGGAAGCTAAGTGCATGTTGGAACCTCACATCTTGTGCAAAAATTGAGAGTGGCCTCTTAAGGAACTTTCCATCTTAAAGATGGAGTGTGGGGGTAAAGTATATTCTTCATATGTCAAATATTAACAAATATTTACAAGAGGCAAACACTGCTATAAGGAAATGTTTACTTTTTGCCTATAGGAGCTGGGGAAAAAAGAGGTTTTTTTAACCCAGTCTTACAGTGCTGCAGGTCACTTGGTGGGTAGCTGCAGACAACTCTCAGGGTTGATGTGTTTATTAAGGGTTCTTCATCAGCCAGGGGTGTCATCCTGCTGTGCATAGCTCTTCATTTCATCCCTGGGAACCCACTTTTAGTAGGTGCCAAGTTAGGGGAATATTCAGATTTAGTTGTATTTATAGTGCTTTGTGGTCTGGCTGCAGCAGACATTGGATAAAATGTATGTAAACAACAGTTTGTCTACAATGAAGATTTGTTAAGTAATTTTTAATAAATAGATTTTATACTCTACTAATCAGAACATATTAAGCATTATGTATCAAACCTGCATTACTCATAATGCTGTAAATCTGTGGAGAAAAGCAAAATATAGGCATATTTCTTCTCTTTATGACTTGATTCCAAATAATATTATTTTTAATCCTCGAACAAAAAAAAGAATGGCTTTATCATTTATAATCACTTTGTCTTTTCATGTGGTCTTTAATGCCAGTCAGACAACATTTCACACAGCAATGTCTGTTATGTCACTACCTTTCAGAAACTTTGATTTTTATTTCCTTAAAATTCCATGAGGCAGCATTCTTTGAAGTTGATACTTGCAAACTTGTGTTCATTAAAAGGACTGTACAATAATTGTATTTTTTTTTATGTGGTAGTTTTTAGTTGCCCCTTGTTATCAGCACTTGTTATTCTTTTATTTATTTGGAAGTTTAAGATGTCTCAAAACAAGCACTTCTACTCAACTACATTTCCCAACTGGTGGCTCTTGACTGTTGTGAGTTTTAATTGAATTTAATCTGCCCAAATTACACCCACACCCCAGCATCAGTGTGCAACAAAGCAACACAGAGGCTGTTTTAAATAGAATTACTCACATATTTTTTCACTTTTTGTCCTCACCATGTAAATATTTGGCAGTTTTTCAGGTTTCCAGAGTGGAGCAGCAATAACCTGCTGGAAGAGGAGGACTTCTGGTCAATGGTTTTTTTGCATGGGGCTGGAATCCCACCCCAGTTTCTGGAGGGTGGTGAATGTGCCTCACACAAGGGCAGTATTTAGGGCTGGATAGTGCAGCATTCATAGGTTTTTCCTCACTACTAGTAACTCACTAGCTGTGTGAAATAGCTACAGTAGCCTCATTTGTGCTGTACTTCTGGGGCTCAGGGTAAAGAAAATCTCCTTTTTTCCTTATTAGGGGATAGGGCAATTTTTTCACTGCATATATATTTTAATAGAAAGCTGCTATTACCACATCAGGCAAAAATAGGATAAAAAAAATGGACAAAAAAAGGATAGATGAACTTTATTATGTTGTCCTAGGCTTAAATTAAAGCAAAGATTTAAATTTATAGATTTAAATAATTTTTTTTTTATTCTTTAATAGAATTAAAGTTCAAGTTCCTTTTTCAGTTAAGGCATCAAACCTGTTTTCTGTTTCAGTCTGTTACCTGAAACTTATTCCTGGCTGTTCTAAAGTGGTATCTTTTTTTTTTCTCAACCTGTTTATGTAGATATATATTCAGGGAGGTGGTTTAGTGGTGACCTGGCAGTACTGGGGTTAATGGTTGGACTTGATGCTCTCCGAGGTCTCTTCCAACCAGAATAATTCTATGATATGAAGTTACCATGGTGGAGATGGAACAAGTTTGAAACCCAGGAGATTTGACAGAAAAAAAGATTTTTTTACCTATACCTCTGTTTACTACCTTTTNAATTTAAGAAACTAATTTATCTGCACTTCTAAACTGAATATGACAAATTATAATGGGAAGGAATAATGGAAATACTATATTTTCATTTCTTTATTGTAGAAAAGGGCTTCTGGTTTTTGTATGTGCTTTAGTTTGTTCTCAAGTATGCATTCCTTTTTTCTTTCACCTGATTGCTTTACCTCTGGTCTTTTTTTTGCTGTTTCTCTCCAGTGACAAGTACTTTTTTTGTCTGTTAATCTCAAACTGTTGCTAACACTGAACTCTTAATTGTCTCTGGGAAGGAATTATCTTGGAAGCTCTTTATATAGCTAACATTTAGGAGTTAAGTAAACTGTAATGTGCTTTTCCTTAGATTGCCCTCATTATCTGAAGTAAAGCTGATAACATTGTTTCATCTTATCTTGATCTCCTTTCTCTGCAGAATAATCTTTATTCTCTTTGCTGTAGGTTTAGTGGCTATGGATACCCAGCCTTCCCTTGTCTTGCTGTTAAATCTGATTGGGATTGACTAGACATCTGTGCTTATTTTCCTGTGGTATAAATAGCTTTGTAATACACTAAGAGATGGTGAGAGAAACAGAAACTGCAGAGACTGTCTGGAGAGATGTCTGGGGCAAGAGTTATATTGTAAGGAGAAGCCAAATGGAATATGAGCAGAGCTAAAATATCTATTTTTAAGTCTAACACCATCAATTCNTGCTTTGTGGTCTGGCTGCAGCAGACATTGGATAAAATGTATGTAAACAACAGTTTGTCTACAATGAAGATTTGTTAAGTAATTTTTAATAAATAGATTTTATACTCTACTAATCAGAACATATTAAGCATTATGTATCAAACCTGCATTACTCATAATGCTGTAAATCTGTGGAGAAAAGCAAAATATAGGCATATTTCTTCTCTTTATGACTTGATTCCAAATAATATTATTTTTAATCCTCGAACAAAAAAAAGAATGGCTTTATCATTTATAATCACTTTGTCTTTTCATGTGGTCTTTAATGCCAGTCAGACAACATTTCACACAGCAATGTCTGTTATGTCACTACCTTTCAGAAACTTTGATTTTTATTTCCTTAAAATTCCATGAGGCAGCATTCTTTGAAGTTGATACTTGCAAACTTGTGTTCATTAAAAGGACTGTACAATAATTGTATTTTTTTTTATGTGGTAGTTTTTAGTTGCCCCTTGTTATCAGCACTTGTTATTCTTTTATTTATTTGGAAGTTTAAGATGTCTCAAAACAAGCACTTCTACTCAACTACATTTCCCAACTGGTGGCTCTTGACTGTTGTGAGTTTTAATTGAATTTAATCTGCCCAAATTACACCCACACCCCAGCATCAGTGTGCAACAAAGCAACACAGAGGCTGTTTTAAATAGAATTACTCACATATTTTTTCACTTTTTGTCCTCACCATGTAAATATTTGGCAGTTTTTCAGGTTTCCAGAGTGGAGCAGCAATAACCTGCTGGAAGAGGAGGACTTCTGGTCAATGGTTTTTTTGCATGGGGCTGGAATCCCACCCCAGTTTCTGGAGGGTGGTGAATGTGCCTCACACAAGGGCAGTATTTAGGGCTGGATAGTGCAGCATTCATAGGTTTTTCCTCACTACTAGTAACTCACTAGCTGTGTGAAATAGCTACAGTAGCCTCATTTGTGCTGTACTTCTGGGGCTCAGGGTAAAGAAAATCTCCTTTTTTCCTTATTAGGGGATAGGGCAATTTTTTCACTGCATATATATTTTAATAGAAAGCTGCTATTACCACATCAGGCAAAAATAGGATAAAAAAAATGGACAAAAAAAGGATAGATGAACTTTATTATGTTGTCCTAGGCTTAAATTAAAGCAAAGATTTAAATTTATAGATTTAAATAATTTTTTTTTTATTCTTTAATAGAATTAAAGTTCAAGTTCCTTTTTCAGTTAAGGCATCAAACCTGTTTTCTGTTTCAGTCTGTTACCTGAAACTTATTCCTGGCTGTTCTAAAGTGGTATCTTTTTTTTTTCTCAACCTGTTTATGTAGATATATATTCAGGGAGGTGGTTTAGTGGTGACCTGGCAGTACTGGGGTTAATGGTTGGACTTGATGCTCTCCGAGGTCTCTTCCAACCAGAATAATTCTATGATATGAAGTTACCATGGTGGAGATGGAACAAGTTTGAAACCCAGGAGATTTGACAGAAAAAAAGATTTTTTTACCTATACCTCTGTTTACTACCTTTTGAAAGGTAATAAAATATAAATAAATAATTAAATTAAAGAAAAAAGTAANTCTGGTCTTTTTTTTGCTGTTTCTCTCCAGTGACAAGTACTTTTTTTGTCTGTTAATCTCAAACTGTTGCTAACACTGAACTCTTAATTGTCTCTGGGAAGGAATTATCTTGGAAGCTCTTTATATAGCTAACATTTAGGAGTTAAGTAAACTGTAATGTGCTTTTCCTTAGATTGCCCTCATTATCTGAAGTAAAGCTGATAACATTGTTTCATCTTATCTTGATCTCCTTTCTCTGCAGAATAATCTTTATTCTCTTTGCTGTAGGTTTAGTGGCTATGGATACCCAGCCTTCCCTTGTCTTGCTGTTAAATCTGATTGGGATTGACTAGACATCTGTGCTTATTTTCCTGTGGTATAAATAGCTTTGTAATACACTAAGAGATGGTGAGAGAAACAGAAACTGCAGAGACTGTCTGGAGAGATGTCTGGGGCAAGAGTTATATTGTAAGGAGAAGCCAAATGGAATATGAGCAGAGCTAAAATATCTATTTTTAAGTCTAACACCATCAATTCTTTTTTTTTCTTTCCCCTCTCTTCAATCTCTTATTCATAATTATTGAAGTATTTGAAGTAACGAGCTGCAGAAAGGAGAAATAATAGCTTGGCTTAATAACTATAAAAGGCTTGTCCAGTTTAAAAGTGAAATTCTTTAAGTGGACATTTCAGTTTTAATGTTGTGCTCATCTTGTCTTCCCCCTCCCACCTGTCTGTGCATCACCCCCCTGCAAGATCTGCTGAATGAAATATTTGAACAGCTGCTGATTTTTTGATACCTGATTTTAAAGCCACTCCTGTGTTTTCAAGCCCAAGGACACTTTTATTCCAGCCAAGAGATTTCTATCTTTTTCATACCAGCACATGAACAATAATTGTTGGTAAAAAGCACTACAGTTTTCTTTTGTGGATGTTTTTCTCATGTTGTGACATTGATTTTACAACTGTAGAAATGTGCTTGATACTGCTGGATTTACTATAAACATTTACTGTGAAAAAAATACAGAGTTCTGGATCAGTAAAATATAGTAAAAATCAAATTTTCTGCAAAGAAGTAGCTATTGAAATGGTTAAGGGAGCTTCTCTGAGGGCAGCAGAAGTATGTTACTCACATAGACACCATGAAACTGACACATGTTAATCATGATGCACTTCAAAGGAGTAAACTACTGTAACAATCTCTTTCATTTAGGCTTTTATCTTGGGATGATTGGCCATAATTTTGGGAGGCTTTTATTCTGAAACAAGAGTATGAGTGGGTTAATTGTATTTAATTGAAAACTACTTCTT
>VYZU01006919.1:0-10248 GCA_013401355.1 Ceyx cyanopectus | reverse complement strand
AAGATCACTATAGTTGAGGAAATACCCTAGAACTATGAAGTTCCTTATGGATGGGTTGGGTAAGTCCAGCAGACTGAGAATAAAACTTTTTTTTTTTTAAAGAAGTCAGAGCTATAACAAAAGGTCTCCTTTCTGAAAGGAAATAAAAATGTGAATTCCTCATTCTTTTTTTCTTAATTCCACCACTGTATCTCTCATTCAGAAAATTAACAAAGCGAACAAAAATCAAAATGAGACATTTCCATGAAAGTTTTATTCATATATCTTCCTTCATGATGATTATATATTTATAGATATGTGCACACTTGTGTAGTATCTTACAATATAACTATATATTAGAATATGAGATCACAATACTGAAGGTATGTAGCACCTAAGATTCTTTCATTCCAGTGCTAGGAAAAAGAGAAGGTTTTGATGATTGCCTAGAAATGTCTGTTAAAAAAAAGCCAGAGAAGGCATTTCTAAATAGCAAGATGGACTTCTCCAGGTTACATTACAAATTACTGTCAGAAATACATTTAAAGTTTTGTTCCTGGCAGTTTGAAATGTTAGCAAAATCATCTAAGAAGTCAATATGCATTGAGATGATTGTGGAGAGTATGACTTTGTCTGCCAGGCATTTGGAAAATAATGTAGACAAGCAGAAACCAAAGCACTGCTCCACCCTTAGCTGGAAAATGAAAATCCTCTACCCAGACATACTTGCTAGTAGGATCAATGGACAGCTGCAAGAGGTTTTAAAATTGCATTTACACTCTATTTATATGAAAATAAATTAACAATATTTTAAGAAAAGCTACACAAGATGGCATCCTCTTGTTTACTACATTTACCTCCTCAGAAAATGTAGAGGCACATA
Organism: Ceyx cyanopectus; assembly: GCA_013401355.1. Lineage (NCBI taxonomy): Eukaryota > Metazoa > Chordata > Aves > Coraciiformes > Alcedinidae > Ceyx > Ceyx cyanopectus. The sequence goes on along the minus strand of VYZU01006919.1, from coordinate 9,386 downwards.
TTTTCTAGAAAAAAAACCCCAAACAACAACAAAAATCCCCAAAACCTTTTAAAAAAATTATGTTAATTATTTTCTTGAAAATCTACTCTAAATCAAAACCTGTGCCTNAAAAATGCTGTGAGGATATTAAAATCAATGGAAACAAAGAAACAGTGGAGGCTACAGTGAAAGGCATATGCTGGTGAGAGAGAGACTTCAAGGTTCTTGCTCCCTGGCCTGAAAAACTGTGCAAAACCCACAGAATTAAACAGTTTGAGGTACTTATAATGATGAAAGCATCAATTTTACTGGGCAGATTTTTCCTAGTAAATTACAATTCCTGACATCAAAATGTGGAGGATTGTCTCCTGTAAAAATGATGTGTACAAGGTTAGTATCAAGGTTTTACAGAAGCTGAAAAGTTAGCCATAGCAGAATTTGACTTCTAAAGGAAGACAGTATAAAACCCACACATTACAGAAATGGCAGGTTTTTTTTTCTGGGAAATTGTATTCCAAAAGAAGAGACTGTGCAGTGGTTGTCAAACCAGCTGAACTCACACTGAGTCACAGCAATTTGTACTCTTTGTTGGCTCTTAGAATTAAGGCTGTAAGTCAGGCTGCTATTGATCCAGTGCTGGAAGCCCTGCAACTAGCTGTGGTTTGTATGTAGGTGGGTGATCAGTATCAACTGGCCACACTGAGAGGAACAGTTAAAGTTCTTTTTTATTCTGAAAAGTGACTCTGTAGAAGTGGCATCACAGTGTGCCCTATTTACTGCGTTTCAGTGACTTCCACATCTAGTTTGTGCAGTATCCAAATAAAGAGTATATTTTTTTTAACCCAGCTGCAACTTCTGTTTACTCAAGTCAATTTGGTATCTCAAAGTCAGCCTGGGTTATTTTCCTTTTCTCAAACACTGCCAATATTGAAAATGGCATACAAATATTGTGCTCTTCATCTGCTCACACAGCTATGCTGTAGATGAAAGCAGCTTCTGCATATGCAATTGGAATTTAGCCACAACACTGATGATTCATAAAGCAGAATTCAGTTCATTTGCCTCATATCTATTGCAAGTTATTTAGGTAAAAGAGAAGATAAAAATTACTAAGCCTGACACTACTAAACAGGTGAATTAAAAATTTTATAATCTTTTGGGGTGATTTTTTTTTTCTCTATTGAAAAAATAGAGATTGAAGCCATATTTTTTATACTAGAACAGCACTTTTGCAAGAAAATATAATGATATATTTTCTTACTTATAAAAATGGAAGATAAAACTCAAAGGATCAGTTATATTTTAAAAGTAAACTTTTATGTTGCATTTCATGAAAACATTTTAAAAGGGACTCAGTGACCAAAACTCACTAAGAAGTAATGTATAAATGACAATCTACTAATTAATGCAGATCTCATTAAACAAATGAGAAAAACAAGCAACAGATTAAGACTGTAGAATTTAAGCAATCATAATGCAGTATTTAACATCTTTAATAAAAATATTTTCCAACACAAGCTGTTTTAAGAGGACTTTGAGGCAATTTCTGAGGTACATTTCTTCAAGAAGAAAATATGGGAATATATAATAGATAAATCCATACAAATGAATGACATCATTCCAGATCTCACAATTTGATTCTGATGCATATAGTTGCATCATTCTTTAAATGAATACAATGAAAATGACTTTTTATTTTTTATGTTACTAAAAAGTTTAATTAATCTGTAATAAATTAAAAGTGATCAGGAAAATTACAACAACACATATTTTTGCTATGCAGAGGCTTTTTTCTTTAAGAATACTAATCTTACACCTAAAGGAGATCACTTCCAGTATTTATACCCTATGGTTAAATGGTTAAAAATCCTGCAAGGTAAGCATAGATTACAGAAATGTGCAGCCACTTGTTTCCAAGTTAATGCTGGTCCTTTCTGCCTCATTTACTAGTGTATTATATATTGAACGACATTGACTTCATCAGAATTTATATAAGAATCTTCATTTTTTCCAGTGTGAGTACCTTCAAAATTGCTAACTTGTCACAAGAAATGGTAATTGATGCTTACATTTTCACTGGAAAATCCAACACATTTAACATTCTGCCACACTGTACTTCTAGGAAAATCCTTGATACGTTTTTATTTTTATGTTGTTCCATCAGATCTTCGAGCTAACTCAATTCTTCAGTGCTTTAGAACACCATCCAGGAAGAAAAAGCTGTGATTCATCAGTGCAGACAAAGCTGGGCTTTAATCCATTCCTATAACCATATTGCCAAGTCTATATTGTTTACATTGCGTCTCAATTAAGAGACAGGCAGGACACCTGGTACTTCTTTATCTAAGTCCCACGGGCTGCCAGCTGACTCCAAATCCATAACAGGTGCTAAGGCAGTGTGAGTGTAGCACCATTAACACAAGCTGGAACTGGATAAAATTTGGACTATGCTTAACCACTTAGAACAATCAATTATGAAATGAAAAATGTAACCACTCTGCACTGAGCTCTTTTACAAAAGGCACTTACAAAGATATGCTGAAATCAAGTGCAAGTGTAATAGACTTAACATAAATTTTAATTTTAGTATAAATATTATCCAGAATTAAACTATATAAAACAGTTATAGTAAAAACTTGTTTGTTTTTTAAGATAACCATATAAAAATACACACCCACTGAACTGAATGAATTCTAATCCTGATTATCTGCTCGGGCAGCAAAAATGACAAAACCAACCCTTAGGAATTTCAAAGTTAAGGAAAAAGAATCTGAATTAATAATATCTGTTGAATGTTTCAACTCTGTAGAACCCAGAAGTTATTTTATTTTAAGGACTTCGGCAAATGAAAGCAACTTAGGTGAAGAATTTAAAAGAGCTGAAAAGATCTTCCAAGAAGGTGGCTTTGAAAAACAAAAGGGTTTTAGTGGAAAATACTATGTTAAAAGATACTCCTTGGCATTGAAAAATCCCACTGTAGATCTCTTTTCAGCACTTTTATAGCTAAGGTGACTGAACTAAGTATTAAGCTTAAACACTGAAAGAACACACCTCATGAGGAGAGAAAAAATGAGTATCAGAAATTTTACAGCAGACAATTACTTAAGAACTATCTGTATCTAAATGTGCAGTAATCCAATTATATTTCTATTTAATATTGTAATTATTAAAAACACAATATAGTGATTTTATTACCAGAGCAAGCAGTAACAAAGTACAGTGAACTGTCATTTAAGACAGTGTCATAGTATCTACAATAAGCAGCATATTGGCTGAAACTAATGCACTATATGCCCCTAGGGAATGACAGGCTCAGAGGCTGGGTTTTAACATCAGAATCTATCCATTAATCTTGACTTAAATATAATCTACTCTGCAGTAAGAGGAAGAATGGGCATTCAATGAATTATCTGTTTGAAATATAGCAGGAGTATGTTCGCACAAACATATAGTAGAAAGTCTCAGTTTTGGTACCATTCATGGTGTATGGTTAGTTTTACAAACACTGAACTGCATTTTTAGGATGGAATTAAAAAGATAGTAAGATCAAGTGGCCAGCAGTATGGGAAGGACAAATACCTCAACACTGTACTGGCTGTGTGGTTAGAAGGCTAATGACAGTATTTACAAATACCCCACTTGTCCATAGCTTAGTACCAAGCTACAGAGATGAAAACAAACTGGTGATGGAAAATGTGATGAAGCCCTTACCCAGACAGAATTCCTACTCCAGCTTCCAGGGAGGATTTGTCTTACTAACGTATCCCAGACAGGAATTGATGAACCTATAAGGTATGTTGTGCTAACTGAAGCCTGTTACAGCTGCCACTGCTTCAGGCTCTCTTTGGAGTGCTGCTGCTGCTGCAGACAGAAGGGCTCAGAGTGGGCAGCCTCTCACCTGGCAACAGCAGGTTTGCAGGAGGCACCAGGGGAGGCACAACGGGCCAAGGGACTGAAGTTTATTAGAGATGCTGTGCCAAATATACCAATGAGAGATGTTAAGGTGCTGTGATCGTTACTTCAGCCAATAAATAATGTGGAATTGTAGAGGCCAGAGGGAACTGCAGCCCCACTTAGTGGTTTTGATTTTGGGAAAAGGGATTTATCCCCACTCAGCAGGCATCAGTTTTCACTCGAGTAATTACAATTGCGTGTAAAAATTCAGAAGCAAAAGTGTCTTTTTGCTCTCTGGTGTCAGCACAAATGCTTAAACCTACTGTTCACATGTTCAAATGTTTAGATTTCTAGCTTAAATACTTTCTATGCACATATAGTCATATTCATTGATAAGACAGTAAGGAAAATACCTTTTATGAAGACATCACTACAAACTGTAAAATTACACAAAGGTGAAATGATATTGACAAATATTGTCCAGCAAAAAGACTGCACATAAAGCCATGTATTAATTTGCAGTTCCACACCACACAGAAAAAAAAGAAAACTTTTCACGTGAGACATTCTATCATTAATTTCAGTCTCTAATGAACTTTACAACTACTTTTCTTCTTTTCTTTTAGAGTTGAAGAGAATGTTTTCTCTTTACCCTGACTTGCTGCAGTACCAGTCTGAGATAATCTACTTACAAATCTCTTCAGAGGGCAGTAAAGTCAATTTTAAAAATTATTTTTAAAACTTGAAGACAAGTTTCTTGTATTTAAACGAATAAAACATGTTTTATTTTCAGTTACTTCCCTCTTTCTTTATTTTGAAAGGCAATTAGCAAAGAAGCCCCTTTGCCCTCCTCCCTAGTGCTGTCAAGCTGTTGAGAGCAGTTTGCAGCACTACAATGGCACTATTGTGAACACAGCCTGGGCTTCCTTCCCACAGAGAGTTAAATGGGCAGTTCCTGCTGCCCATGATTGGTGTCCAGTGAAACAATACTTAAGAGCCAGGTTTTATCTGTTCCACGCCAAAGAAGTAAAGCCAGGGAACCCAAGCCTTCATATCATGCTGAACCATATGCCAACCCTGCTGGCCCCAAAGGTTTATCACTGAGAATCAGGATCCATCATATCCCCTGTGAAATTTCACTTCACATACCTTCTGTGAAACGCATGGCTTTGCTGAAAACTGACCTTTTTCCACAATTGGCAAGAACAGATGGACGGTAACTATGGTTTGGCAAGCAGAAATTAAAAGATTTGCTAATAGCCTGCATTCTTCTGTGTTTGGAAGAAGCACTCAGAAAGAGATGGGTATATTTGGGACCCGGGAATCTATTCAAGTGCAGTTAATCAGAAATTAAACTATTTTCTCAATGTTTAGAAAGTATATTGAGCTTAATTTGATTGGCCAGGCTATGATTAGTCCTTTGGACTACCATATGGTAATTCCAATTACTGTAATGCTAACTTTTAATCCTTGCTTTATGTTATTCTCTTTTAAGTGTATGGCACATACAGATTAAACTATATATACACACCCATTTTTCTTGTAATTTTGACCTGTTTAATTTGTGAATATTGTACATGTATTCCATCTCCAGATTATTTCCATATACTGACAGGCATTATATATAACCCCTTTTATCAGTAACTGAAATACAGACCTGTAGGAGAACAAAGATAACCCATGTGGTAATTTCTATTAATCTTCCCCCCCACCCCCTCTTTTTTTTTTCTGGGTACCTATCATATTCTAATCCCTCTGTTGGCACTGGAAAGCATGCCCCAACTGTCTTGCTTACCATATGCAGAATGATGCAGAAGCAATTTGCCAATACCTTATTCAACTTACTCAAAACCATCATTCTATCTCACAGACATTACTCCTTGTCAGATTTGCTTATTCTAAGACAGCATTTAGTGTTTTAACATATAAAGCTTTCCATTTGTTTGCAAGTCCTTTATCTGTTATATTAATTTTTGACTAGAAAAGGATTAAATAAATAAACAATACTGTTTTTTGCAACATGAAAATAGGGCTTAAATACTTAAAAAACACTTTTTAAAAAAAGCAGAAAAAACAACTCAGGAAAATTTATTTAATCTTCACTGTTTTTATTCACAAACTTTTGTAATCTATCAAAGAAATTGGTATGAATATGAACACCTTAAGGGGGCAAGAGTCTTAACATTTTAACAAAGGGCTTTTGTTACCCTAAATGTTTAATTAATTAATAAGCTTAAGTAGGTATTAACAAAAACCCTGTCATTTTGTGTTATGTGCAAGGCAATCAACTCTGCATAAGATTGAACTAGTTTATCTTTTTCATGTAAGTTTAAGGAATCCTCTATTTTTTTTGTTTAAAAGAGGGATCTACACACATTTAAAACACATTTTATAATGAGTGATTCCTAAATTCTGTCTTACAACATACGAAACCTTCCCACCTTAAAATGATGCAGTAAAAAAGAACTGCCTTTCCTCGAGTGATCTATACTGACAAATCCAAATTCAGAAGTTCTAGGAGGCTGATAAAGCACTTCACTGCTTTTCAGGGTAGCCCACTGACACCCTTTTATTCTAAAACAGAATGCCACCAGCTATGCCCACACATTATTTCATACAGAAACCAGTAGAACCAATAACCCCCTTTCATACTGGTTAAATTCAATTGATGAAAGAATGTAGAAGAGTTTAGAAGATATTTTTGTTTATGGTACAAAAAGATTTGAGTCCACCCCATCTAAAACATTAACCAAGCACTCAGCTCTTTGTAACTGCAGCTATTAGCAGAAAATTTTATTACTAGAATCAATCAGTTTTGTCTCATTTGATATTTTGCTGTTTTAGCACTTTTCTTATGCATTTCATTAAGGAAGAGTAAATAATAAACAAACAAGTACTACTAATTTAAAAACAAGCTATAGTTATCTTGTAATTACACCATTACTCCTCATATTAAAAATGCATGAATACCATTGAAATGATGTGTATATCTATATGAAAATGCAGTAAAAAGAGCAGCTTGGTACACACATCTGCAAGTACTTCTCCAGCAGTTATTTGAAGTGCTTTATTTTATGTGTTTTATGTATATATGTATTTTATATGACAAAAACTAAGGCTAAAAAAGTATTGCAATATTGGTTCAATCAGTTATCTCTAGTGGCTAAAATCAAAGGCATTTAAAGTGATGCTTTGGAATTATTCATTGCAAAGCAATCCCATTCTTTCAACAGGTAACTAATGAAAGATGGCTGAGAACAGGCTTGCACTACCTCTGAGGTCCAACTGTTACTCAGAACACTGCCTACTTTTACTCCCTGGTGTTGCATTTTAACTCTAATTGCATGATCAAGCCAATAAATTGGACTCAGGGGACAAAAAACCACTACAAAAGTACCCACCCTGACAAAACCAGAGGTTGTAAGAAAATGCACTTCAGACAGAAGTGAGGCAAGACAAGACAAGTGAAGGAGAAGGATCAAGGCTTGAAAGACAGTCATTAATACTGACAGATTACTGTAATTCTGGCTGTCAAAGTGATCGATTTAAGCAGCATATGCCAATCAATACTCTCATTTACTGCACAGCATTAGGTATACAGTTAGGTAAGATGTCCCTGAGACAGGATTTCAAACCATACTTAAACATAAATAGCACAATTTATGCTTTGGAATCTTAGCTGCTTTTTCATTTGGCCTTTTTTTTTTTTTTTTTAATTGGGTAGACTTCAGTGTAATGTCATCCATACAAAAGTTACTTTATTCTATTACACTGCACTGCCATCATGTATACAATTCCCTTATGTGAGACATTTCAAACAGCACCAGTTTTCAGTATAAACATATAAAAAAACTAATCATGAATATGAGCATTCCTAAATGCAGAATTGAAGTACTGCCTTTTTATTTATTTATTGTTTTGCATTGGTGGTTTGCCATTCTGTGCACTTTAGCCATCCATTATTTACAAGAAACCAAATATTCCTGGTATTTCCCCATGAATTTTCCTTACAAGAGTCTCTTATTGTTCAAATACACTTGTGACATCAAAGGAAAATAAATTAATTGGATATATTAGTTCAGGCAGAAAAAAAAATCTGTAAAGATAATAAAAATAACTATGACTATCATTGCATACCTACAAGTAGTTACACACACATGCATGACTTTATATATAGCTAAAAATATTTCCTCTTATATTTAGGTCTTCTTGTAAAGCACAGGTTGTGCATGATTCCTTGAAACTGGAATATATGAACAGCCCACTAAAACAATCAGACACTTATAAATACCTTGGAAATCTTCAGTTTTTCATGTTATACCATTNATATGATGAACTGATTCCTATCTCTTACTTGAACTCAGATAAAGCTACAATGGTATGATTTTGGGATGGGATAAATATTAATGGAAATTCTTGATTATTTGTTGTAAAGCATATAGAATAGTATAAAAAAAGTGCATGAAGCATTATTTTTAATGTCTGCTTCTCACCTGTGATGACAGAAAAATCAGTAACAGGTATGTTAAAACCTTATTAAATGCATCAAAATTGTATTGCCAGAAATATAGCAAAGTTTGTCACAAATCTTGGCATATTGTGGTTCAAAAAATTTCCAAGCCAGAGAAGATTAGAAGAGCATTTAAAATGGAATGTGTTATTCTTGTGACTACACCAAAATTAATTAGTGGCACTGTGAAAAATAGATTAATGATACTTATTTAAGGAAGAAAGCAGCTCTTATGCCTTTTCCATTTGATAACAGTTATCACTGGTGAAGTATCACTCTATTCATTTTTTTTTTCTTATAGATGCTCATGTAACTATAAGACAGAACATTTAGTGGGCTTAGAAGAAGGAAAACTGAAACTGCCAACATTAGTGCTTTCTGGCTTTAACTTCAAGGTTTCCTTATTAGTAAGAAATCTCCCAAATCTTCCAGTTTGAATATGTAAATCAAACAAATATTCTTAAATGTGTCCAGAGAATCTGAAGAATACCCTTTGCTGGCTATGTCACAGACAATAAACTTTTTTTTTTTTTTTACAGATGAGCTTTCCCATGTAATGAATCTGTAATTCTATCTTGAGGCAGATGATGGTCAAGCAGGAACAACAAACAGCAACACTACCAGTTCCAGTAAAACCCTATCTTAGGGCAGTTCAGTATTACATCAAGCAAGAAAGCTTTGTCTGAGCTAAGAGTTTTAGAGGAAAGTTTAAACAAACCACTCAAATACATTATTTTTATTAATAAATAAGTTGCTGTCTTGTTAGATACCATATGGGGTTAACATCTTCCCTTTCTCTGGAAAACAGAGAGACCAACCTGCAAAGGTTGGTCACAATATCTAAAACATCAATTGCTTAGGAATACAAGATCAAAAAAAGACAGGGGGATGTAATTTTTCCAGTTTTGATTAAAAAGATTCATTAATCCAATCAGTTATATTAAGATTTATTCTATAACATTTTGTAGATGGAATAATTAAAACCACATAATATTTTTGTTAT